>JARYGA010024562.1:0-50894 GCA_030545235.1 Helianthus tuberosus | reverse complement strand
TAATCGCTCTTATGCTGTAATTGATAACTAATGTGTTGTTTTATATACTTGAATGACTCGCCAGCATTTCCCCGCTGATAAAATATTTTTAAAACATGTTTCAGGCGACATGCTGTAAATCAAGGAAAACGAGCTACGGAGCACTAACAAGCTTGAAGAGGTGGCTCAGTTAAAATGAATAAACATGTTTTAATAAATAAGGGAATTTACTTATGAAATTCCTCTATTGTAAAAAAAATAAAGGGGTTTATCCCGAATGATGAAATAAAATATTCGGGCATTTTGAGTTTTAAAAAGATCCTGTAAAATCTTCCGCTGTCGCATCATAGATACCACGGGTTCCTGTCCCGCGGCTCCTGACCGGGTCAAACCGGGGCTGGGGCCGTGACAGGAAAAGGTGGTATCAGAGCTACTGAAAGAGCCACTGATTTAAGCCAATTAAGTATTTAAAGATACTTAATTCTTCCTAAATTGCCATTCTGTGATTATGTGTTTCTATCTTGACTATCTGTTAATTTACAGTATGGGTAAGCGAAGAATTTCGGATATCTATCGTAAATTAGATATTTCACCGAAATATATTGGAACTTTATCCCAATCAAATTCCTTAAGAGACTCAGCAGATACTGAGGAGGGAATATTTGTTCGTAAAGTACAATATGAGAAACCACTTACCCCTAATAAAAGAAGTTGGATTATTAGAAAAAAGTCAAGAGAAAATGAAGAAGTCACAGGAAACCCAGGAAATAGGCAATAATCCACCATAGGAAGATGAACTAGATGAAAAATGGGCAAATCTTTATATGTTAGCCACTGTAGCAATAAATGCTAACTTTTAGACTACCAACACCCTGACCCAGTATTAGCACCCATATTATCTATTAGCCAGAAACTTTAAAATCATATTAGTTGTACTAAAAATAAATATTTTGTTTCAATAAAATGGTTTATTAGATATTTGTAATTAATATTAAAATTTTGATTCCATTTTTCTAATTCTGTGAAAATTTAATTTACAAACTCTTAACCTTAAATTTTGTGTGTTTCTTCATAAATGCTAAACAGCATGAATGAATTACCTAAAGCTCTAGAGAATCTCAATCTCTATCCTGTTAAAATAGAAGTTTCCAGAGATTTTACTGGTTACTTGGTCGATGTGGAAGAACCCATGGAATTTCAAGCTCCACCTCTGGAGAAAACAAAACCTAAGAAAAGAAGAAGATTTGTGGGTTGGAGACGTGTACGTAAAAGGAAACCAGCAACTAGGAAAATTCCCAAAATAGAAAATCCTATGGATAAAGGAAAAGGAATAGAAATTGGGGAAAGTTCTAAGCAAGCAAGAGTAGAAAGTTCTAGAACCGCAGGAATAGAAATTGGCGAAAGTTCTAGGCAAGCCGAGGAATTACCATTGCAGGAGGAACTGGATCACATACTGGCAAGCTGTGATATCCTTATTGTTGGGATCGAACCCTACCAGAGGAACAGATAATGTAAAGCCAAAACCAGGTCACAACAGTGGATTCACAATAAGCAGCAGTTTACACTTTGCTCTCCCCTTGAAAGTGATTTATAACAACTGATGGTCTCTATCTGCTGCTCATATTCAACTGCTGCTGTCCTTTCAACTGCTGATGAAAACCCTGAAGTATTCAACACTGCTGGTCCTATCTACTGATGTTAAAGCACTGCCCAGTCAAGGACTGATCAACCTTGAGGAAAGCACTGACATAAAGGGAGAGCAGCTGTTTAGTAAATTGTTTGTCTTATGTATAGTCAGTGGTTAGGTTAGCAGTATTTGTGTAAGGTCAGTAGATACAGGTTGTTAGGCTGTTAGACGTCGCTTTCATGGTGACGTCAGCTGAGATACCTCAGTGGTTTAGTTTGCCTATAAATGTATCAGTACCCTGTACTGTTACATTTGATTGACTGAGTGGGTTCTTCTCCTCATGTCTAATCCTTTCATCTTGTGTGCAACCATCCTTGGGGTATCAGGCTGAGGGGGAGTATAGTTTGTAAGCATGACTGTAATCTTTTGCTTTGATTTGTAATCTTTTGACTCTTTGTGAAGCAATTATTTATCAAACTATTTTCTTCTTTGATTGTGTTTACAAAGTTTGTTTTCATTTCCGCTGCACTTTACATGTTTCCATCGTCATTGATTATTCATTTTAAACAAACAAACACAATCATGAGAGCCTCCGATCCTAACACTTATGCCTATCATTACAAATCTTTTCCCTTATCCTGCTGAAACCCAACTTCCAATAAACCTGGAACAAGTCATCCCAGAACCTTTAATCCACACCCAACCTCAAGGAGAAATGGACGAATGGTGGACCAATGATTGGCAGTTTCAAAACCTCCTAAATAATCCCTATACCTTTTTCCCTCATTTTGACCCAGAACCTGCACCAAACCCACCCATAAGTAATGAAAACTTAGCTGAACTTTGCCATTTTGGCGAAGAACTAATGGATGCAGGGAATAAGATTCGGGAGATAGGGGAACAAATCTCCTGGAAATACGATGAAAGGGAACATCATTTCTGAAAGACCAGCGGATTAGGGGGAGTGTGGTTGTGAAACTATGTTTGTATAATAATAATAGTAATAAAAATATAAATCTGTAAAATAACTTAAAAATAAAACTTTTGTAAAATAACAGTGTGTACGGATGCATAATATAATATATAAAAATGGAAGTCGAAAAATCGACAATTTTGGCTATACGTGTTAATATGATTATGTGCGATTGTTTTGTTATGTTTAGTTATTAAATTCGATCTAACAATTGGTATCAGAGCTTGGACAGTCAAATTCGATCTAACAATCAATTTGGCATAACAGTTCGGCTCAAAATTCATTGATACTAAGGTTGGTTGTATTTTGTTGAAAAACAGAGTATTGAGTAAATCATGTTCAAAGTGGTTATACAAAAACTCTGTTTATCAACCAAGATGTCATATGACACACAAATTTCATACAACAAGTGATATCATGCACAAGTCACTCATAGTTTTCAGATCTGTAAACATATCTGATAAATTATGGGATTGGTCTATATTCTCAAAATTGATTTCAACTGTTGTCTTGATATTTGTGATGTTTTCATTAAATACTAAAGTATGATCCTCAGAATAACAAAACCTATGATTCATAAGACATTAGTGTTTTGCTTTTCTATAAAGAGGGAATTAAGACTTTAGTTATTTAAATCTTATGTGTAGAAAAACAGGTTGAGATCCTCAAAAGGAACAAATCAACTTTGTCTAAATACACTAAGAAAAACAGGGGTCAACATAGTCCGTATCATATGTAATGTGAGATTGGGTGAAAAACTTGTGAAAACTTGACCAAGTCTCTCAAAACATTATTGCAAAATGATTTTGGACTAATATTCACAAAAACTCTGAAGTGTGTTTATCTCAAAACTTTTTAACTCAGAAGAAAAGGGAATAAACTTAAAACACTTAAAGAGTCAAAGCTTGGGGTAATAATGATCAATTAAGCAACTGTTTGTGCTCATTGGTTCAAGAAAGTTCAAGTGACATTAGTGTTCCCAGTGATTGAACTTACAAAAGGACTAGACAAATTTTCAAAATCATCACATAGAAATTAGATCTATAACAGGATCTTCAAAATTCATGTGTCCATGTGTCCTCATGTTTGCAATGAACTGACACAGAAAATGGTACCAAACAGTGGTCAAAATGTTGTCAAAATATTCTACCACTGCTGTCAAACCACTGACCATTTTCACAAAACTTGAGAATGATATGATTATGTTTTCTTTTGAAAATTCACCAGATACTTTCTGATACTGTTCTCAGAAAATCCTTTAACTATTTTTTTTCAAAGGATTTTCTCAAATAACCAGGATATATTATTTTTCTTAAATAATATATTTGGAACTCTTGCTTGTTTTTATTGGCAATAGTTCCAGCTCCTGTCTGGATGTAATACCTTATTTTTGGTGGTATCTGTGTCCTCATAAATGGGTCAAAAGGAAATGGTACATATGTCATGATCATGTCATACTCAGGTTTGCTCCTAAATTTTCATCAAAAATTGATTGCAAACTGTGCTTGAATTACTAGGGTACTCATGTTTTAATTGAATATTAAACGAAAATGAGTTGCCTTAGCAAAAAGTTTTCATCATCTGGGGTACTAAACCACTGTCTTTCAAAAATTGACATGTGGCAAAACCTTGAATAAACATCTTCAAAACTGTTGCTGAAACACCTGTCCTTCAAAGAATTGTACCATTTACCCTAACCACTGCTTTGTTTCAACGTTTGATCCCAAAACACTGTCCACTGCTGAAAGTTAACCACTGATCCCTCATTTTCTTGAAAAGCACTGATGTTCAAAAGCAGTGTCTTATCCACTGATAGGCTATCCACTGATAGTAAAAATCATCCACTGCTTTCATACCACTGCCTTCATCAGTCACTTTCACAAAAGTACTGTCCTTCACTTTCACCAGGGGTTGTCACGTGGGCAGTACATATTGATCAGACTTTTTGTAACGGCTGCCACCTCAGCATTCACTTTCTCCCCTATAAAATCCCTCATTCACCACCAAAACAGGGTTTTACTGTCGAATTGAATTCTTAAAAATTCTCTTCTCAAAACAGTTTTTCATCTCATCTTCCACAAATTTCTTCGATCAATCATCCTCAAAATGACTAAATCAAAGAAATCTGCAAAACCCTCATCCAAATCTTCATCGAAAACAGCCTCTCAAAAGGCAATCTCCACTGAAATTCCACACAAACCATCTCACAATCTTCTTGGTCTTCTTACAAAACCCAGTTCCACAAAGGAGTTCGATTCCATCATTGATATCATCACCGCCTCAAAGTACAAAACTTTGTTGACAGCGGATGCACCAATTTACTTGGCAACCCAAAGGGAGTTTTGGAAGAATGCAATCCTTGAAACACAAGGAGAAGCTGTAATAGCCATCAACTCTACTTTAAAGGGAAAAGAAGTCAAGATTACACCACAAACAATTTCAAAGGTCTTTCAACTCGACGATCAAGAAGGTAAAATTACTTTCCCTAAAAACGAGTTAAAAAATGATTTTCTGGAAAGGGGGTACAATGCAGAGGTCAAAAAGGACACCTTAGAAAAAGGTTACTTTCCTCCTGCAACAAGATTTTTATTTCACACCCTCTTAAAATGTGTTTCAAACAAAACCACTTCTTTCAATGAGATACCATTAAAAATTCAAAAACTGGGATTTGCAATTCTTCAAGATGAAAATTTTAACTACTCCCAGGAAATTTTTAATGATTTGGTTAAAAATGTTGAAACAAAGGCATTCCTACTTTTTCCAAGATTTTTAAGTTACTATTTTAAAATGAAACTTGGAAAGAAGGATGCTGTTGCACTAAAACAAGGTGATTTCATTCAAACAAATTGCTTAACTGCTGAAACTTTTACAAGGATGTCTACACCTTGCAAAACACAAGCAGAGGTGCCTGAGCAGATTTTAGCAGTTACAACTGCTCCTCAGGTATCTGCTGCTGAGCCCACTGCTCAAGGTGATCAAAGCAGCAGCACAACTGCTTTGAAACCCACACCTATTATCTCCAAAAAGCCAAAAAGAAAAACTCAAAACCCCACAAAACCCATCAAAAAGGCAACTCTGGAGGATGAGATACCAGAGCTCCTGCCTGTGACAACACAAATGTCACAAGAAACCACTGCTGCTACTTCCTCACAGCAGTTGGTACAAATATCTCAATCCATAACCACAACTCCTCCTGCTTCTTCACAAAAAGAACAGGTTGTACAAATAGGGTCTCCACATCATGATGCTCTAGAAACACTCGTTTCTATCATCCACAGCTCAATACCCGGGGCAACTCCACTTTCTACACCATCCTTCACATCCACAATTCCCCCACCAACAAAACTGATGTTGGATGCAATTGATTTGAACCAGGCATTAACCAGTCCTTCTCAATCACCTATCAATGAGAATATAACTCAACCACTGACTGGGTCTGCTGTATCAATCTTTGCTAACCCACCAACACAACCTGAGGAGGCTACACCCCTTGAGTTACAAGTAACTCTTGGTGGTAATCCAAGTGAAGCAGCCACTACAACTGTTACACCCACTGGGTTACATTTGGACAGTGGTTACATCCATCAGACTTCCTTGGAGGCAATTCCTTTGATAGCACCTCTGTCAACCACCAGTGGATTTCTTTATCCTACTGGCAACATCAAATGGTTGTCAAGTGTTGAAGGAAGAAGACCCCAGTACCAAGACAAAGGGGCATCAGTGGTTAATGTTTGGAGTATACTCCCTACATCTACCACTGATAAAACCACTGCTAGTGGGAAATCAGATGATCCCATTAACTTGGGTGATGGTTTAAAGTACCAGAAATTGACGGATCGCATTGAAAAACTTGATAACTCTGTTGCAGAACTCAAAGATATGCTACAACAGGTGTTACAAGTTCAGAAGGTACAATCAACTGCTGTTCCATCTCAAGCACCTGCTCCACAAAGGGCACCTGCTACAAATGAGCTCTGAAATTTATTTCAACCTTTTCTCCATCAACAAGCAAAACTAGCAGATCAGCAACATGAAAAACATGTTCAACAGCTGAGAAATGCAATGGAGTCAAGGTTCAAGAACACTCAGGCTGACTTAAAGGCTCTCAAAACTCAGATCTTGCACACCACTGGTACTGCTCCTCCACAAGTACGCTACATTTATCAACTCCCAGAAGATAATGCCAAAAAGGGGGAGAAAATGAAGGAGTGGAAACAGAAGGGTATAGAGGATGGTCTTTATCTTGAACCAGAAAATTCAAACATGACCAAAAAGATCCCTTTGCCAGATGGCAGCAAGAAAATTGATGTGACAATAAATGCACTAGCTGAAGCAGTTGCAAGTGTAAAAAGGGATAGAGAGGCCAAAAGGAAAGCCAGGGTGGAGAGAATGGATCATCCAGATCAGGGTACTTCTGGGTCAAAGGATTATGAAAATTCTGTTGAGGAAAAGAAGAAGCCTACTAGAAAAGTGAGGCAACCCAAATCCATTCCAACCAGACGTTCAAAGTCTGCTCAAAAACCACCATACAAAACAGCTGATGCAACAGGAGTTACAAAAACTACTGCTTGCCAAACAGTTGTTCCATCAACACACACCACTTCAACACGCACAACATCCACTGCTTTACCATCATCACCACCAAAAACAACACCTGCTGACATACAGCAGAAGACAGCAGAAGTTATAACATCTGTTGTAATGACAACAGTGGTTGAAACACCAGTTGTTTCAACAGCTGTTAGTCAATCACAATCCACTGCCACTACATCTACCACCACTGTTCCATCCAAAACATCATCATTCCCTCCTACAAAAAGGAGAAGGCTAATTTTAAAAGATGATGACACATCTCCATCACCAACATCTTCAAAATCCCTGTCACTTGTCACTATTCCAAAACCCATACCTCTCTCTTCAGCTCAAATTATAAAATCACTACCTCCTGCTGGTGTCTCATTTCCTCTGGAACTCATTGCAGTCAGAGAAGAAATCAAATCTTTTTATTATGAAGATGACCCAGCCAAAAGGAGTTTGCCATCAATTGCAAATTATCCCATGCCTAACAATATTGAAGAATACTTGAAACTCAAAGCCAAACAAGCAGAGGATATTGCAATCAAAAACAGAAAAGGGGAATCTGATAGAGAATTTCAACAAAACTATCAGTTTTTACTCTCACAGGTCAATGCTATGGAGCGTTTTGCTAAAAATGTATGTCAGAAAATTTCAGAAAGGGCAGATGAGTCCTTAAGAAAAGACTACATTGAAAACATCATGACCTACAAGAAATACAAGGGGGAGAAACACATGTACAAGACCTGGACCATTCCTGAGCTTGAAAAAGAAGCAGCCAGGATTCAAGACATGATCAAAAATAAGGTCAAGCAGACTCCTCCTGAAAAATTCAAACAATTTGAAGCTGAGAAGATGTTAGAGTTGAGGAGAATGAAAGAGGAGCTGATTGCAGCTGATTATGGGTCAAAGAACTCTGTGACAAAGTGGGGAGAAGATAGAGTCAGGGCCACCTACAAAAAGTTGGAACAATTAAGAAAGAAAGATCC
Source organism: Helianthus tuberosus (assembly GCA_030545235.1). NCBI lineage: Eukaryota > Viridiplantae > Streptophyta > Magnoliopsida > Asterales > Asteraceae > Helianthus > Helianthus tuberosus. The sequence continues at coordinate 42,751 of JARYGA010024562.1, read as the reverse complement.
CACAGTTCCTCAAAAGCCTGACTATTCTGAAGCAGCGGTTTCAAAAAGACCACCAAAGCTGCAAGTCAAAAGAACCACTGCTCCAGCTGGTGCTGCCATCTACAAAAGAAGGAGCAAAAACCAGTTTAGCATGGAAACAATTCAAGATCTATTAGCTGGAGATGCCATTGTAAAAGCAGGCACGGAAGTAATGATTAAAGAAGATCTTGAATTGGAACAATCTGCAAGTACTGCTCAGCCAGCTATGAACAGGCCAGCCTCACCAAATACTTCTGCAAATAAACATCTCCCAAGAAACCCACCAGGCTCAAAAATACAAAAGTGGGAAACTGACAAACAGACCTGCGTATTGACTCTGCTCAGGTCTGGTGGAGAAGTGGAGAAAATATCAAGGGAACAAGCTCTTGGCCTGAGTCTTGAAGATTTGCAGGATCTCCTTGATCTTCCACTTAGCAGGGATGATGAAGATACAGATGCCCTAGACTTTGAATTACAATTCAAAGGTCAGATAAGGGAGCTGTTGATGAGGCAATAAAGAATTCCACAAATAATGAAGAGTTTTGGCATTATCTGTTCCAGGGGGAGATTGTTGGGATCGAATCCTACCAGAGGAACAGATAATGTAAAGCCAAAACCAGGTCACAACAGTGGATTCACAATAAGCAGCAGTTTACACTTTGCTCTCCCCTTGAAAGTGATTTATAACAACTGATGGTCTCTATCTGCTACTCATATTCAACTGCTGCTGCCCTTTCAACTGCTGATGAAAACCCTGAAGTATTCAACACTGCTGGTCCTATCTACTGATGTTAAAGCACTGCCCAGTCAAGGACTGATCAACCTTGAGGAAAGCACTGACATAAAGGGAGAGCAGCTGTTTAGTAAATTGTTTGTCTTATGTATAGTCAGTCAATGGTTAGGTTAGCAGTGTTTGTGTAAGGTTAGTAGATACAGGTTGTTAGGCTGTTAGACGTCGCTTTCATGGTGACGTCAGCTGAGATACCTCAGTGGTTTAGTTTGCCTATAAATGTATCAGTACCCTGTACTGTTACATTTGATTGACTGAGTGGGTTCTTCTCCTCATGTCTAATCCTTTCATCTTGTGTGCAACCATCCTTGGGGTATCAGGCTGAGGGGGAGTATAGTTTGTAAGCATGACTGTAATCTTTTGCTTTGATTTGTAATCTTTTGACTCTTTGTGAAGCAATTATTTATCAAACTATTTTCTTCTTTGATTGTGTTTACAAAGTTTGTTTTCATTTCCGCTGCACTTTACATGTTTCCATCGTCATTGATTATTCATTTTAAACAAACAAACACAATCATGAGAGCCTCCGATCCTAACACTTATGCCTATCATTACAAATCTTTTCCCTTATCCTGCTGAAACCCAACTTCCAATAAACCTGGAACAAGTCATCCCAGAACCTTTAATCCACACCCAACCTCAAGGAGAAATGGACGAATGGTGGACCAATGATTGGCAGTTTCAAAACCTCCTAAATAATCCCTATACCTTTTTTCTCTCAGTTTGACCCAGAACCTGCACCAAACCCACTCATAAGTAATGAAAACTTAGCTGAACTTTGCCATTTTGGCGAAGAACTAATGGATGCAGGGAATAAGATTCGGGAGATAGGGGAACAAATCTCCTGGAATTACGATGAAAGGGAACATCATTTCTGAAAGACCAGCGGATTAGGGGGAGTGTGGTTGTGAAACTATGTTTGTATAATAATAATAGTATTAAAAATATAAATCTGTAAAATAACTTAAAAATAAAACTTTTGTAAAATAACAGTGTGTACGGATGCATAATATAATATATAAAAATGGAAGTCGAAAAATCGACAATTTTGGCTATACGTGTTAATATGATTATGTGCGATTGTTTTGTTATGTTTAGTTATTAAATTATTTTATGCTAATCACTTATATAAATTAATTACCAGATGGCAAACGCTGGTAATGAACCTGTTAATGAAGTAAATCAATCTGAGCAACATCAGGAGGATCAATTTCTAAATAGGCAAGATATCGAGAATATCGTTGCTCAAGGAATAGCCAATGCTATTCCCGCAATCCTGGCTGTTGCCCAGAAACCTGTTGAACCTCAACAAATTATTCCTAGTAAACGCACACACGGTGACAATTTCAGTAATAGTGTAAATGGAGGCGGCAACCATACTAATAACAATAATGATGGAATACAAGCTCCACTCCTTAAGAAAATGAAAGCTGCAACACCTGGTTGTACTTATAAGGAGTTTCTTGCCTGTAAACCGGCTGAGTTTGCAGGTAACGAAGGGGCAACTGCTGCACTGCGTTGGTTAGAGAAAACCGAGGCAGTAATTATGATAAGTAAATGTACCGAGGACGACAAGGTTATGTACGCGTCGCATCTTTTTAAAGAAGGGGCGCTAGAATGGTGGAATACGGTACTTCAAGCCAAAGGAAGGAATGTGGCATATGCCATAAATTGGGAAGAATTAAAAAGTCTTGTAAAAAGAAAATTTTGTCCCGAGTACGAAAAGGAACAAATGACCAATAAGTTCCTAAATCATCAGATGGTAGGCGTTGATTGTCGAGGGTATACTTCGACATTTTTCGAATATGCTAGAGTGGTACCAACCCTGGCTACGCCAGAACCGGTACTTATATCTCGCTACATTTGGGGCTTAATTGGCGAGATCCCTAATATTGTCAAGGCTGCGAGACCCCGCACGGTCGATGACGTGGTGGAGTTAGCTAACACTCTGACCGACGAACTGGTACGCACAAGAGAAGAAACCCGGAAAAAGGAAGTGGCCCAAAAGATTACCCAGGGATTCCGTATGGGTAACCGTAGTAATTTCAAGAGAAAGGGAACTGGGCAATCTTCCACTGTTCCATTTTGCAATGCCTGCAAAAGGAAGCATTTTGGAAGATGTAAGGGATATTGCAATTTCTACAAAATTCTGGGGCACCAAGAAGAAGACTACAGAAAGAAGAAATCCACAGTTTGCTATAACTGTGGAGAAACTAGACACTTGAGGCCAGACTGCCCAAAATCGGTTAAACCAGCTGATAACAAAGCCAAACCTACAGAAGGAGCTACAAAGAAGAATGTAAGAGCCTTCCAGTTGACTACTCAGGAAGCAGAACTAATTCCTGACGTAATAGCCGGTACGTTCCTAGTTCATGACGTTTATGCAAAAGTATTATTTGACTCTGGTGCAAACTAAAGTTTTATAAATACTTCATTCTGCCCAGCACTTAATTTACCCTTAACCAAACTTAGGCAGATTTTTACAGTCGAAAAGGCAGATGGGAATTCTGTTAAAATAGATAAGGTTGTGCGAGAAGTAAGGATAGAACTGTTAGGCCATAAATTCTCTGCAAACCTGTTACCTATGAATTTAGCCGAATTCGATGTGGTGTTAGGAATGGATTGGTTGGTAGCCAACCATGCTCGAATTCTTTGTGATAAGAATTCCATAGAAATTCATACACCCACAGGAGAGTTAGTGGTGATTACAGGAAATCAGCCACGTAAGCCACTAAAGTTCATTTCGGTAAAGAAATTGGCCAGTTATTCAAGAAAACAAGAAGTAGTGTATATGATTTCAGTAATCATTAACACGAAAGGTAAGGAACTTAAGGAAATTTCAGTAGTATCAGAATACCCAGAGGTATTCCCAGAAGAACTACCTGGATTACCACCTGATAGGGAAGTAGAATTTAAAATTCATCTAATTCCTGGAACTACACCGATAGTCAAGGCACCCTATTGGTTAGCACCCACCGAAATGTTAGAATTGAAAAAGCAGTTAGATGAATTACTAAGCAAAGGATTCATACAACCTAGTTCATCCCCGTGGGGAGCTCTAGTATTGTTTGTGAAAAAGAAAGACGGTTCGATGCGAATGTGTATCGATTATAGGGACTTGAATAAAGTTACACTTAAGAATCGATACCCATTACCTAGGATTGATGATATTTTCGATCAATTACAAGGAGCTAGATACTTTTCTAAGATAGATTTATGCTCCGGATATCATCAATTGAAGGTACAGGAAGAAGACATACCTAAACTGCTTTCAGGACTAGGTATGGTCATTACGAGTTTACAGTCATGCCCTTTGGGTTAACAAATGCTCCTGCAGCATTTATGGACATGATGAATAGAATCTGTAAACCATACTTGGATAAATTTGTAATTGTCTTCATCGATGATATACTTATTTATTCCAAAAGTCAGGATGAACACTATGAGCACCTGCATGCACTCTTAACTCTGTTAAGAAAAGAGAAGCTTTATGCCAAATTCTCGAAGTGTGAATTTTGGCTACAGGAAGTACAATTTTTAGGACACATGGTGAATCACGAAGGTATTTACGTAGATCCTGCTAAGATAGAAGCGATCACCAAATGGAAGGTTCCGCAGTCAGCTATGGAAATTAGAAGTTTTATAGGTTTAGCTGGATATTATAGACGGTTTATTAAGGATTTTTCCAAAATAGCTGTACCATTAACTAAGCTAACCTGTAAAGCATTTAAGTTTGAATGGGGACCTAAACAAGAAGAAGCTTTTAAGATCTTAAAGCAGAAATTAACCAATGCTCCAATTTTAGCTTTACCAGAAGGAACAGAAGATTTTGAAGTATATTGTGATGCTTCAAAGCTAGGATTAGGATGTGTGCTAATACAACGCAAGAAGGTAATCGCGTATGCATCAAGGCAATTGAAAAAGCACGAGGAAAACTATACTACTCATGACTTAGAATTAGGCGCCATAATTTTTGCCCTTAAGATTTGGAGACATTATCTGTATGGTAGTAAGTTTACTGTCTATACCAATCATAAAAGTTTAAGATATATATTTGGGAAATAAGAATTAAACATGAGCCACAAAGGAGATGGATGGAGATCCTAAGTGACTACGACAGCGATATTCAATATCACGAAGGAAAGGCAAATGTAGTTGCAGATGCCTTAAGTCGTAAGTTGTTAGGATCGGAGGCTCTCATAATTGTGCTTGTTTGTAATAAATGAATAGTTAATAAACATGATTCAATGAGTTATGCAGTGGAAATGAACAACAAACTTTGTAAGCACAATCAAAGAGAGAAACAGTTTTGATAAACATATGCTTTTCATCAATCGAAAGGTTACAAAGCGAATCAAAAGATTACAAAGCAAGCTTACAAACTAAACTCCCCCTCAGCCTGATACTCCATGGTTGATTGCACAAAATATGAAAGGATTGGACTAGAGGAGAAGAACTCGCTCGGTCAATCAAATGTAACAGTACAGAGTACTGCTCCATTTATAGGCAAACCAAACCACTGAGGCATCTCAGCTGACGTCACCATGAAAGCGACATCTAACAACCTAACAAACTCTATCCACTGATCTATAACTATTGACCATACAGACACTGATTACATTCTAAGCACTGATGTATAAACACTGATTCTTCATTCCACTGATGTAGTCAACCACTGATGTTGAGCATCAGTGCTTTCTTCAAAGGGTGATCAGACCTTGAATGGGCAGTGCTTTAACTCTTCAGCAGTGCTTGAATTCTGTCAGTAGATTGAGCTTCAGTCTTTAATCTTCATCAGAACTTTAGTAACAGTTATCTTATTGAGCAGTGCTTTGAAGTCTGTCAGTTGCCAGATAACCACTGTCAAGGGGAAAGTTTAATGCAAACAGCTGATTATTATGAATCCACTGTTGTGATCCGGTTTTGGCTTTACATCATATGTTCCTCTGGTAGGGTTCAATCCCAACAATCTCCTCCTGGAACGGATGATGCCAAAACCTTTCATTATTCTGGATCTTTATTTTTTCATCAGAAGCTCCTTAGCTTGTATTTTAAATTCCACTTCAAAATTCTTGGAACTTGGGTCATCCTCATCCCTGCACAGTATAAGTTCAAGGAGATCCTGTAGATCTTCAACACCAAGGCCTAGTGCTTGTTTCCTTGATATGTACTTCACTTCACCATTGGATCTGATCATAGTTAATACATGGGTCTTTTGATCAGACGTCCATTTTAGTATTTTTGAACCCAATGGGTTTCTTGGGAGATTTTTATTTACTGATGAGTTGGGAGATTGTGGCCTTGTAAGAATTTGTTGATCAGTACTCTATGCTTTTGCTGGTCCAGAGTTTTCAGCCTGATCATTACTCTGAGCTTTTGGTAGTTCAAAGTTTTCAGTATGATCAGTACTCTGAACTTTTGCTGCTTCAGAGTTTTCAGCTGACATTTGTTTGAAGACCTTTTCTATGATTTCATTTGCTGCAGCTATGTCTTCTGAAGTTTCTTGTTCAATCTGCTCTTGCTTTTTTCTTTGTTCTAGCTCAGTAACTGAAACATCTGCTGATGTGATCTGACTAACTGTTATTGAAACAACTGGTGTTTCAACCACTGTTGTCATTACAACAGATGTTATAACATCTGATGTCTTCTGCCTTTTGGCAGGTGGTTATGGTGTGTGTTGATGTGGTATTGGTGGCAGTTGTTTGGGTGACCGATGTTGTTAATGGTGGAGGTGAAAGTGATTTTGTGGGAACAGAAGTTGTGGTTGAAGTAGTAACTGGCTTAGTTTTAGATGTTGTGGTTGTTGATTGCCTTGTTTTTCTAATAGGACTCTTCTTTAATGAAGTACCAACCTCTTCTTTTTCTTTTTGCAGAACTATCTTTTTCTCAACCAAAGCTCTACTCTCATCCCTTACCCTTTTAATATCAGCAGTGGTTTTGAGACCAGTTGAATTGACTTGACTTTGAACGATCCTCATTTGTGTATCTTCATCATCTGCTTGAATTTTCAGGGTTTCATCACCTCCCTTTTTCTTTTCTTTGACAGATGTTTCAGCAGAAGTTACTGAAAGATTTTCCACAAAGTCATTTTTCTCCCCCTTTTTGGCATCATCAACTCTTTCGAAGATAGGCGCAGGGATAGTGTCAGGAATGGGAATTTTCTTAATAGCTTTAAGCGCTTCCTGTGTGTCTTTATACCTGGCTTCAACTTCTTCTTTGAATGTCTGCACTTTTGAATCATGTAACTGATTAGCATGTTGATAATGTTGTTGAAGCAGAGGATACACTTGTTTCACAATTCTGGTGGTTTGAGCAGAGGATTGAGTAGTGTTTCGAGATTTTGCAGAGTGTAACATCTGATGCAGCACATTTTTGATATCTCATACTGGTGTCTCAATCTTTGTAACTTTGTCCGTTAATTCCTTATATTTTAGCCCATCTCCTAACTTAATAGGATCATCTGAGCTCCTGCCAGAGGTGGTAGTTGTATCTAGGGTATCATGAACATGTGATTTATCACTTGCTTCAACCTTAGATGCCCCTTTTTCTTGGTACTGGGGTCTTCTTTCCACAACAGAGGATTCCTTAGTAAACCTATCAGTGGTTTTAATACCAGCAGTGGTTACCAAAGTATCCCTAGTAGAAATTGCCTTCAAAGGAGACTTATGTATGAAACTACTGTCCAGATGTAAATCAGTGGATTCAACATCTGTAGTAGCTGCTCCAATTGAACTATCAACATGGATTTCGTGAAATCCAAGTAATGTAGCCTCCTCAACTATTTGTGGGATAACCAATTGATTTTTATCAAACACAGCCATTGTGGAAGTTTTGCTCTCGGAAATGTGTTGATGAGAGGAGCCTTTTTGTGATTGACTATCAATGGTTTCAAACAATGATGTGGTAGTTGCTATGATTTGAAATGTGGTGGGTGGTGTGGAAAGCAGAGTTGTCCTGGGAGAAGGACAGTTTAACATACTCTCAAATGAGGATGATGTTACAAGTTATGGGATCCCTGTGCTTACAACATGTTCCTTTTGTGAGGAATCATGAGGAGTTAAAGTTTTGGATGGAGATCTTTCCAACTGTTGTGAGGAAGTAGCAACAGTGGTTTCATGTGACTTTTGTGTTGTCACTGGGTTTACCTCTGGGATCTCATCTTCCAAAGTACCCTTTTTAGGTTTGGTGGGTTTGAAGGGTTTCTTTTTGGTCTTTTTGGTGGTTTTTTGGTTGTTTTTTGGTGGGGGTTGCACAGCAGTGGTTGTGCTACTGTGGTCACCAAGAGCAGTGGGCTCAACAGCTGAAGTCTGAGAAGTAGACGTGGACTCATCCAAATTTTGCTCAGACTCCCCTGTTTGTGTTTCAGAAACTTTTGACTCTTTAGCCATTAGGCGAGTAAACGTTTTATTGGGAAAACAACAGTTTCAAAAATCAAACGGTTAACAACTGGCCACGTGACAAGATCTGATGGCAATCATCTATCCACGTGTAACCACTGATTGAGCATGGAAGACAGTTGTTTGGGAAACCACTGATGTGTGTCATCGGTGGTTGTGAATAGTGGAGAACTATAACACTATCAGCGGATGGAAAATGATGGAATCAGAGGATACACTTTGTCAGTGGATAGACATGCCATTCAGAGTTTTAAGTGGAGAACTTCAGCAGTGGATGAGTTTTAACAGTTGTTTTGAACATCTGATGCTTCTTGTGGTGAATATGATTTTGTATTGAAGAAACTCAATATCATATCCAAAGTCTTGTGATGAGAATTGTGGGGTACCTACAGGGATAGTCTAAACAGAAACATCTTCGTATGTAAATTTAACAGGATTAAACAGTTTATGCAGGATTTGCTAGGATTTTCAATGATGAAAATTTTATTGAACTTTATATTCAAAGACTCTTTCACAGACCCAGTTCTTGCGTTTAAAACACTTTATAGGCCTTGGCTATGGTAAAGTATCCCAGATGGTAACTACAGTCAACCTTGACTGCAAAAATTTTAATTGAGACTTTTAAGTTTAAGGTAAAACATTTTGAGCACTTGTTATCAATCAACTTTGAGAAATGGTTCTATACTTGAGTTTCTGTATGAATTGACCCTAACCCAAACACCAACTCCATTTGACTTATTATCAAGGATTATATCCCTTTTTTTTAAATAAAATGGATCTTCATCATGTCAGGTAATGAGCTTTTACTATCCAAAACAAGTAAAAGCACCAAATATAATATTCTCTATAAAAAAAATGAGAGAATAATATATCCTGGTATTTACAAGTAACTTTTACCATTTAAAAACAAGTAAAAGTTTCAGATAGATAACTCAATTAGATCTGGTAATTTCCATAACAGAAATAATTTTGGATAGAGTCGACCTTGTTTAAATCTCAATTTTATAATAATGATCAGTGGTTTGAGTAAAATTTTATAACCATTGATAGACACCATTTCCTGTCAGATGATTGTATTTCTTAGGAAACATGTTCACAAAGGTTTGAGAGTCTTTTGTAAACCCTAACCCATGTGATAGATTTTTGAAAATTTGCCTTAGTCCTCTTAAATAAGTTTTACCTTCTGATACAACAGTTACCTGAACTGTCCTGAACCAGTGGTTGCACTCAGCTGTTTGGTAACCTGTGAACTCTCAAGTGTTTTGAGTTTATACTCTTTTCTTTTGATTTCAAAAAGTTTTGAGTTAAACACACCTTTTAGAGTTTGGTGATTTTTATCTTTTCCTTTTTACCCTTCCCATTCATAAGTACTGAAATACTTACTGGGAGGTTTTATTTAAGGAAAACTTAATCCAAAATCATTTTGTAGCAATGTTTTGAGAGATCTGGCCACTTTTGTGCATGCTTATATCAAATCTCACATTTCATATGATTAGGACTATTTTAACACCTGATATTCTTAATGTGTTTTTAGCAAAGTTGATTTGGTCCTTTTGAGGATTCTCAACCTGTTTTTCAACACACAAGATCTTATTAACTAAGGTTTTAATTTCCCTCTTTTTATGTTAACAAAAACACAAATGTTTTTATGAACATAGGTTTTTGTTGACCTGAGGTTCACACCTTAGCAGCAAACATGATGGAAACAGCAAAAACTTCATAACAACAATTGAAATCAATTTTCGCAAATAATTTTATCATAGTTATCAGACATATTTTCGGATCTGAAAACTGTAGGTCGTATATGTATGACATCACTTGTTATGTGAAGTTTGTGTGTCATATGACATCTTGGTTGTTTTACAGAGCTTTTGAGTAGTCACTTTGAACATGATTTCTCGTTACTCTGTTTTTCAACTAAATACAATCAACCTTAGTATCAATGATTTTTGAGCTGAACTGTTATGTCAAATTGACTGTTAGATCGAATTTGAGTGCCAAGCTCTGATACCAATTGTTAGGATCGGAGGCTCTCATGATTGTGCTTGTTTGTAATAAATGAATAGTTAATAAACATGATTCAATGAGTTATGCGGCGGAAATGAACAACAAACTTTGTAAGCACAATTAAAGAGAGAAACAGTTTTGATAAACATATGCTTTTCATCAATCGAAAGGTTACAAAGCGAATCAAAAGATTACAAAGCAAGCTTACAAACTAAACTCCCCCTCAGCCTGATACTCCATGGTTGATTGCACACAAGATGAAAGGATTGGACTAGAGGAGAAGAACTCGCTCAGTCAATCAAATGTAACAGTACAGAGTACTGCTCCATTTATAGGCAAACCAAACCACTGAGGCATCCCAGCTGACGTCACCATGAAAGCGACATCTAACAACCTAACAAACTCTATCCACTGATCTATAACTACTGACTATACAGACACTGATTACATTCTAAGCACTGATGTATAAACACTGATTCTTCATTCCACTGATGTAGTCAACCACTGATGTTGAGCATCAGTGCTTTCTTCAAAGGGTGATCAGACCTTGAATGGGCAGTGCTTTAACTCTTCAGCAGTGCTTGAATTCCGTCAGTAGATTGGGCTTCAGTCTTTAATCTTCATCAGAACTTTAGTAACAGTTGTCTTATTGAGCAGTGCTTTGAAGTCTGTCAGTTGCCAGATAACCACTGTCAAGGGGAAAGTTTAATGCAAACAGCTGATTATTATGAATCCACTATTGTGATCCGGTTTTGGCTTTACATCATCTATTCCTCTTGTAGGGTTCAATCCCAACATAAGTATCATGAAAAGCAAAAGCGAGTTCGTGCTCTTAGGTTAAATCTACAGTTAGATTTAATGGAACAATTAAAGGATGTTCAGGAAACAGCAATCCAGGATGTTGCTGAAGGAATGAAAGGACGGATAAAAGAATTAGAGCAAGGAGCAGATGGAATTTGGAGATTCCATAAGAAACGAATTTGGGTACCTAAGCTGGGAGAGTTAAGAAATAAAATTTTAGAGGAAGCTCATAAATGTCTAACTTGTTCACAAGTTAAGGCAGAACACCAGAAACCTTCAGGTCTACTACAACAATTAGAAATGCATGTATGGAAATGGGAACTCATAACAATGGATTTTGTTACTAAGTTACCCAAAACCAGAAAAGGGTAATGATGCGATTTGGGTAATTGTGGATCGATTAACCAAATCAGCTCATTTTCTACCCATGAAAGAAACCTTTAGCATGGAAAGGTTAGCCAAGTTGTATGTAGATAAAGTTGTATCCTTACATGGAGTTCCACTCTCCATTGTATCGGATAGGGATAGTCGTTTTACTTCCCATTTTTGGACAAGTTTCCAGGAAGCAATGGGAACCCGACTAAAATTAAGCGCTGCATACCATCCTCAAACCGATGGACAAAGTGAAAGGACAATCCAAACCCTGGAAGACATGCTTAGGGCATGTGTGATCGATTTTGGTGGAAACTGGGACAACCATTTACCTTTAATTGAATTCTCCTATAACAATAGTTATCATTCAAGTATTGAAGCTGCCCGTTCGAAGCATTGTACAGACGAAAGTGTAGAACTCTAGTTTGCTGGGCGGAAATAGGAGAAAGTCAATTATCAGGACCAGAGATTGTACAAGAAAATACCGACAAGATCACTCAAATCAAGGAAAGACTAAAGACGGCTCGAGATCGTCAGAAGAGTTATGCCGATAATCGACGTAAGCAGTTAGAGTTTCAAGTTGGAGACAAGGTACTATTAAAAGTTTCTCCCTGGAAATGAGTAGTTCGATTCGGTAAAAGAGGAAAGCTAAGTCCAAGGTAGGTAGGACCATTTCCAGTAATACAACGTATAGGACCAGTTGCTTATCGTTTACAACTACCAGAAGAGTTGGCTGGAGTACATGATGTATTTCATGTATCCAACCTCAAGAAATGTCTATCTGATGAATCTTTGGTAGTACCTCTTCAAGATGTAGAGGTAAATGAGAAGTTAAAATTTGTTGAGAAGCCATTAGAAATAGAAGACAGAATGATTAAATTTCTCAAGCACAAGCGATTAGTGCTCGTCAAAGTCAAGTGGAATTCAAAAAGAGGACCCGAGTATAATTGGGAGCTTGAATCGGAAATGAAGTGAAAGTATCCTCACTTACTTCAGTAAATCTCGAGGACGAGATTTTAAATAAGGTGGGGAGGATGTAAGGACTCTCAAAAATGTCCTAAAACTAACCCATAAGTAGAAACCCGGACCCCTTAAACCATACTTTGCATGATAAATCAAGAAAAGCAAATTTATGGTCTTCAGGCGGGCCGCGTAAGAGTTAGCTTAGTCTTACGCTGGCCGCGTCAAAGATGGGTTGACCGGATAAGCATTCCGGATCCACGTGTCATCCATGTGGCACACCTACTGATGACCCAGCAACCCTACACGTAGACTAGGTGGCCACGCGGGCCGCGTAAGGATCGGCTGGAAGCTCACGCGGGCGACGACAGCCTCAAATTTCACCTATAAATAGCTTGTCGCATGGCCTGTTCTCTGGTGTCGAAAATCAAACACAAAAACGAAGTTATACTGTTAGAAATCACAATTTCTATTAGTGAGGCGCTGCTACGATATAGGGTATTAACTCGATCGCTGCTAAGATTCAATGTCCGATCGATTGAAACTTTCCAATGGATGTTTAAGTGCTGCCCACATTAGGGTTATGCCTTGTCATTCGTCGTGAATTCGATGGATGTTTAAGCATCGCACTTTGTCATTCGTTGTGAGGGTTTAATCTCGTGAGTTATCGTAAATGTTGTATTAGTTACTGACCTAGTTCATGTGCATGTTATTTAAAATAGGTTACAAGGCTAATCAGTAGGCTAAACTCTGCCCGTATAAATCTGCAATGTGAGTCATTCTCTTTTTATCAAATATTTTACAATACTCCACTTTCAAATGTTATGATTACAGGGATTAAGTCGTGGTTATCTTAATCACTGGCTAGTGGGGTATTGTGCACATTACTAAATTTCTCACGGTTAGGCTAATAAATCCTAACAGTGATAACCATCACTACTTGGGGAAAGACCCAATAGTGGTATGACCATCGTCACCAGGTGACACGGCGCCAGATAAAAATAAGATAGAAGCCATTGTAATCGCTCTTATGCTGTAATTGATAACTAATGTGTCGTTTTACATACTTGAATGACTCGCCAGCATTTCTCCGCTGATAAAATATTTTTAAAACATGTTTCAGGCGACCTGCTGTAAATCAAGGAAAACGTGCTACGGAGCACTAACAAGCTTGAAGAGGTGGCTCAGTTAAAATGAATAAACATGTTTTAATAAATCAGGGAATTTACTTACGAAATTCCTCTGTTGTAAAAAAAATAACGAGGTTTATCCCGAACGATGAAATAAAATATTCGGGCATTTTGAGTTTTAAAAAGATTCTGTAAAATCTTCCGCTGTCGCATCATAGATACCACGGGTTCCTGTCCCGCGGCTCCTGACCGGGTCAAACCGGGGCTGGGGCCGTGACACTACAAAGTCTTCAGTTCCTTCTGGTAACGCTAGTATGGGTGCGTTGGTTAGTCTTTGCTTAAGATTTCTAAAGGCTTCTTCTTGTTTTGATCCCCATTCAAAGTTAATGGATTTACATGTTAGCTTAGTTAAGGGAATGGTTATTCTAGAAAAATCTCGAATAAATCTTCTATAATAACCGGCCAGTCCTAAGAAACTTCTAACCTCAGTTGGTGATTCGGGGGTTTTCCATTTGGTAATCGCCTCGATCTTGGTAGGATCCACATGAATTTCTTCATGATTGACTAGATGTCCAAGAAACTGTACCTGTTCTAACCAAAACCCACACTTAGAAAACTTAGCATAAAGCTTTTCTTTTCTTAATAAACTTAGAAGTGCGTGCAAATGCTTTGCATGTTCCTATTTACTCTTAGAGTAAATGAGAATATCATCTATAAAAACAATTATGAATTTATCCAAATATGGCTTACATATTCGGTTCATCATGTCCATAAATGCAACTAGGGCATTGGTTAAACCAAATGGCATGACAGTAAATTCATAATGGCCATACCTTGTTCTAAAAGCGGTCTTAGGAATGTCCTCTTCCTGTACCTTTAATTGATGATATGCTGACCGTAAATCGATTTTTGAGAAAAATAGAGCTCCTTGCAATTGATAAAACAGGTTCTCGATTCTCGGTAATGGATACCGATTCTTAATCGTAACCTTGTTCAATTCACGGTAGTCAATGCACATACGTATCGATCCGTCTTTCTTCTTAACGAATAGGATTGGCGCTACCTATGGCGATGAACTTGGCTGTATGAATCCTTTCTCCAACAATTCGTCTAACTGTTTCTTCAGTTCCAGCATTTCTGCTGGTGCCAAACGATAAGGTGCTTTGGCAATTGGTGTTGTCCCTGGTAGCAGATGGATTCTGAATTCAACTTCCCTGTCTGGCGGTAATCCTGGTAATTCTTCTGGAAATACATCTGAAAATTGGGATACTACTGGAATGTCCTTTAATTCTTTTCCTTTAGTGTTAATGATTATAGAAATCAAATACACTAATGATCCTTTTCTTATATAACTTTCTGTTTTCATCACAGAGATGAATTTTGTGGATCTAGATGGTTTATCTCCTTTAATTGTGATCTTTTCACCCCTTGGTGAATTTACTTGGATTGACTTTTGATTATATAAAATACTGGCTTTATTGGTTATTAACCAATCCATTCCTAACACGACATCAAATCCTGCCAGATTCATTGGGTAAAGGTTTGCTCTAAATTTCTGATTTAGAAATTCTATTCTTGCTCCCTGCAAGATATCAGAAATCTTAATGGTTTCCCCATTTGCTGTCTCTACTAGACATTCTTGTGGGAGTTTAGTTAATGGTTGATTGAGAAGTTTTCAAAATGAAGTATTAATAAAACTTTGGTTCGCACCAGAGTCAAATAATACCTTAGCAAAAAAATCATTAACTAAAAACGTATCAGCGATCACATCCGGAATCATCTTTGCTTCTTCTGCAGTCAGAAAAAATGCTCTAGCATTTTTAGTGTTCTTGTTGTTCGTAGCTGGAGCTAATTTCGGACAGTTTGGCTTGATGCAGCCTTCTTCTCCGCAGTTGTAGCATATCCTGTTGTTATGTTTCTTCTTGCAGTCTTCCTCCTTATATCCAGATATTTTGCAGAAGTTACAGTATATGGAGCATCTTCCAGAATGCTTCCTTTTGCAATATTTGCACTAGGGTACAGAGGTAGAACCTACATTTTTCCCATGATTAAAATTTCTGGAACGGAATTCTTGGGTAAGCTTCTGGGTTAGGTTCCTCCTCTGATCCTCTTCTCGTGTACGAACTAATTCGTCAGTCAAGGTGTTTGCTAGTTCTACAGCTTCTTCTATAGTTTGAGGTCTAGCTGCCTTGACTACATGTCTAATTTCTCCAATTAATCCCCAGATGTAACGGGAGATTAATACTGGTTCATGTGATGCAAGGGTTGGTACTATTCGAGCATATTCAAAGAATAATGTAGTATAACCCTTACTATCTACCCTAGTCATCCTAAGATTTAGGAATTTATTTGCTATCTGTTCCTTTTTCATTGGGAGGACAAAATTTCCTTTCTACCATGTTTTTAAATTCCTCTCATTCCATATTGTAAATC
The DNA here is from genome assembly GCA_030545235.1 of Helianthus tuberosus. Lineage (NCBI taxonomy): Eukaryota > Viridiplantae > Streptophyta > Magnoliopsida > Asterales > Asteraceae > Helianthus > Helianthus tuberosus. The sequence goes on along the minus strand of JARYGA010024562.1, from coordinate 26,843 downwards.
CTATCACTTCCTCTAGACTGGAGGATAGTGTTCCACCATTCTAAGGCTGAATTCTTAAAAAGATTGGAGGATTAGAAGACTGTGCAACTCTACGCAGGATAGAAAAGACTGAGACAGTTTGCTTCTAATCTGTTTAAGAATTCAGCCTTAGAAAATTTGCCTTAGTCCTATTTAAACCCTAATCCAGTCTAAAAAGACTGAGACATGTTCACAAAGGTTTGAGAATCTTTTGTAAACCCTAACCCATGTGATAGATTTTTGAAAATTTGCCTTAGTCCTCTTAAATAAGTTTTACCTTCTGATACAACAGTTACCTGAACTGTCCTGAACCAGTGGTTGCACTCAGCTGTTTGGTAACCTGTGAACTCTCAAGTGTTTTGAGTTTATACTCTTTTCTTTTGATTTCAAAAAGTTTTGAGTTAAACACACCTTTTAGAGTTTGGTGATTTTTATCTTTTCCTTTTTACCCTTCCCATTCATAAGTACTGAAATACTTACTGGGAGGTTTTATTTAAGGAAAACTTAATCCAAAATCATTTTGTAGCAATGTTTTGAGAGATCTGGCCACTTTTGTGCATGCTTATATCAAATCTCACATTTCATATGATTAGGACTATTTTAACACCTGATATTCTTAATGTGTTTTTAGCAAAGTTGATTTGGTCCTTTTGAGGATTCTCAACCTGTTTTTCAACACACAAGATCTTATTAACTAAGGTTTTAATTTCCCTCTTTTTATGTTAACAAAAACACAAATGTTTTTATGAACATAGGTTTTTGTTGACCTGAGGTTCACACCTTAGCAGCAAACATGATGGAAACAGCAAAAACTTCATAACAACAATTGAAATCAATTTTCGCAAATAATTTTATCATAGTTATCAGACATATTTTCGGATCTGAAAACTGTAGGTCGTATATGTATGACATCACTTGTTATGTGAAGTTTGTGTGTCATATGACATCTTGGTTGTTTTACAGAGCTTTTGAGTAGTCACTTTGAACATGATTTCTCGTTACTCTGTTTTTTAACTAAATACAATCAACCTTAGTATCAATGATTTTTGAGCTGAACTGTTATGTCAAATTGACTGTTAGATCGAATTTGAGTGCCAAGCTCTGATACCAATTGTTAGGATCGGAGGCTCTCATGATTGTGCTTGTTTGTAATAAATGAATAGTTAATAAACATGATTCAATGAGTTATGCGGCGGAAATGAACAACAAACTTTGTAAGCACAATTAAAGAGAGAAACAGTTTTGATAAACATATGCTTTTCATCAATCGAAAGGTTACAAAGCGAATCAAAAGATTACAAAGCAAGCTTACAAACTAAACTCCCCCTCAGCCTGATACTCCATGGTTGATTGCACACAAGATGAAAGGATTGGACTAGAGGAGAAGAACTCGCTCAGTCAATCAAATGTAACAGTACAGAGTACTGCTCCATTTATAGGCAAACCAAACCACTGAGGCATCCCAGCTGACGTCACCATGAAAGCGACATCTAACAACCTAACAAACTCTATCCACTGATCTATAACTACTGACTATACAGACACTGATTACATTCTAAGCACTGATGTATAAACACTGATTCTTCATTCCACTGATGTAGTCAACCACTGATGTTGAGCATCAGTGCTTTCTTCAAAGGGTGATCAGACCTTGAATGGGCAGTGCTTTAACTCTTCAGCAGTGCTTGAATTCCGTCAGTAGATTGAGCTTCAGTCTTTAATCTTCATCAGAACTTTAGTAACAGTTGTCTTATTGAGCAGTGCTTTGAAGTCTGTCAGTTGCCAGATAACCACTGTCAAGGGGAAAGTTTAATGCAAACAGCTGATTATTATGAATCCACTATTGTGATCCGGTTTTGGCTTTACATCATCTATTCCTCTTGTAGGGTTCAATCCCAACATAAGTATCATGAAAAGCAAAAGCGAGTTCGTGCTCTTAGGTTAAATCTACAGTTAGATTTAATGGAACAATTAAAGGATGTTCAGGAAACAGCAATCCAGGATGTTGCTGAAGGAATGAAAGGACGGATAAAAGAATTAGAGCAAGGAGCAGATGGAATTTGGAGATTCCATAAGAAACGAATTTGGGTACCTAAGCTGGGAGAGTTAAGAAATAAAATTTTAGAGGAAGCTCATAAATGTCTAACTTGTTCACAAGTTAAGGCAGAACACCAGAAACCTTCAGGTCTACTACAACAATTAGAAATGCATGTATGGAAATGGGAACTCATAACAATGGATTTTGTTACTAAGTTACCCAAAACCAGAAAAGGGTAATGATGCGATTTGGGTAATTGTGGATCGATTAACCAAATCAGCTCATTTTCTACCCATGAAAGAAACCTTTAGCATGGAAAGGTTAGCCAAGTTGTATGTAGATAAAGTTGTATCCTTACATGGAGTTCCACTCTCCATTGTATCGGATAGGGATAGTCGTTTTACTTCCCATTTTTGGACAAGTTTCCAGGAAGCAATGGGAACCCGACTAAAATTAAGCACTGCATACCATCCTCAAACCGATGGACAAAGTGAAAGGACAATCCAAACCCTGGAAGACATGCTTAGGGCATGTGTGATCGATTTTGGTGGAAACTGGGACAACCATTTACCTTTAATTGAATTCTCCTATAACAATAGTTATCATTCAAGTATTGAAGCTGCCCGTTCGAAGCATTGTACAGACGAAAGTGTAGAACTCTAGTTTGCTGGGCGGAAATAGGAGAAAGTCAATTATCAGGACCAGAGATTGTACAAGAAAATACCGACAAGATCACTCAAATCAAGGAAAGACTAAAGACGGCTCGAGATCGTCAGAAGAGTTATGCCGATAATCGACGTAAGCAGTTAGAGTTTCAAGTTGGAGACAAGGTACTATTAAAAGTTTCTCCCTGGAAATGAGTAGTTCGATTCGGTAAAAGAGGAAAGCTAAGTCCAAGGTAGGTAGGACCATTTCCAGTAATACAACGTATAGGACCAGTTGCTTATCGTTTACAACTACCAGAAGAGTTGGCTGGAGTACATGATGTATTTCATGTATCCAACCTCAAGAAATGTCTATCTGATGAATCTTTGGTAGTACCTCTTCAAGATGTAGAGGTAAATGAGAAGTTAAAATTTGTTGAGAAGCCATTAGAAATAGAAGACAGAATGATTAAATTTCTCAAGCACAAGCGATTAGTGCTCGTCAAAGTCAAGTGGAATTCAAAAAGAGGACCCGAGTATAATTGGGAGCTTGAATCGGAAATGAAGTGAAAGTATCCTCACTTATTTCAGTAAATCTCGAGGACGAGATTTTAAATAAGGTGGGGAGGATGTAAGGACTCTCAAAAATGTCCTAAAACTAACCCATAAGTAGAAACCCGGACCCCTTAAACCATACTTTGCATGATAAATCAAGAAAAGCAAATTTATGGTCTTCAGGCGGGCCGCGTAAGAGTTAGCTTAGTCTTACGCTGGCCGCGTCAAAGATGGGTTGACCGGATAAGCATTCCGGATCCACGTGTCATCCATGTGGCACACCTACTGATGACCCAGCAACCCTACACGTAGACTAGGTGGCCACGCGGGCCGCGTAAGGATCGGCTGGAAGCTCACGCGGGCGACGACAGCCTCAAATTTCACCTATAAATAGCTTGTCGCATGGCCTGTTCTCTGGTGTCGAAAATCAAACACAAAAACGAAGTTATACTGTTAGAAATCACAATTTCTATTAGTGAGGCGCTGCTACGATATAGGGTATTAACTCGATCGCTGCTAAGATTCAATGTCCGATCGATTGAAACTTTCCAATGGATGTTTAAGTGCTGCCCACATTAGGGTTATGCCTTGTCATTCGTCGTGAATTCGATGGATGTTTAAGCATCGCACTTTGTCATTCGTTGTGAGGGTTTAATCTCGTGAGTTATCGTAAATGTTGTATTAGTTACTGACCTAGTTCATGTGCATGTTATTTAAAATAGGTTACAAGGCTAATCAGTAGGCTAAACTCTGCCCGTATAAATCTGCAATGTGAGTCATTCTCTTTTTATCAAATATTTTACAATACTCCACTTTCAAATGTTATGATTACAGGGATTAAGTCGTGGTTATCTTAATCACTGGCTAGTGGGGTATTGTGCACATTACTAAATTTCTCACGGTTAGGCTAATAAATCCTAACAGTGATAACCATCACTACTTGGGGAAAGACCCAATAGTGGTATGACCATCGTCACCAGGTGACACGGCGCCAGATAAAAATAAGATAGAAGCCATTGTAATCGCTCTTATGCTGTAATTGATAACTAATGTGTCGTTTTACATACTTGAATGACTCGCCAGCATTTCTCCGCTGATAAAATATTTTTAAAACATGTTTCAGGCGACCTGCTGTAAATCAAGGAAAACGTGCTACGGAGCACTAACAAGCTTGAAGAGGTGGCTCAGTTAAAATGAATAAACATGTTTTAATAAATCAGGGAATTTACTTATGAAATTCCTCTGTTGTAAAAAAAATAACGAGGTTTATCCCGAACGATGAAATAAAATATTCGGGCATTTTGAGTTTTAAAAAGATTCTGTAAAATCTTCCGCTGTCGCATCATAGATACCACGGGTTCCTGTCCCGCGGCTCCTGACCGGGTCAAACCGGGGCTGGGGCCGTGACACTACAAAGTCTTCAGTTCCTTCTGGTAACGCTAGTATAGGTGCGTTGGTTAGTCTTTGCTTAAGATTTCTAAAGGCTTCTTCTTGTTTTGATCCCCATTCAAAGTTAATGGATTTACATGTTAGCTTAGTTAAGGGAATGGTTATTCTAGAAAAATCTCGAATAAATCTTCTATAATAACCGGCCAGTCCTAAGAAACTTCTAACCTCAGTTGGTGATTCAGGGGTTTTCCATTTGGTAATCGCCTCGATCTTGGTAGGATCCACATGAATTTCTTCATGATTGACTAGATGTCCAAGAAACTGTACCTGTTCTAACCAAAACCCACACTTAGAAAACTTAGCATAAAGCTTTTCTTTTCTTAATAAACTTAGAAGTGCGTGCAAATGCTTTGCATGTTCCTATTTACTCTTAGAGTAAATGAGAATATCATCTATAAAGACAATTATGAATTTATCCAAATATGGCTTACATATTCGGTTCATCATGTCCATAAATGCAACTAGGGCATTGGTTAAACCAAATGGCATGACAGTAAATTCATAATGGCCATACCTTGTTCTAAAAGCGGTCTTAGGAATGTCCTCTTCCTGTACCTTTAATTGATGATATGCTGACCGTAAATCGATTTTTGAGAAAAATAGAGCTCCTTGCAATTGATAAAACAGGTTCTCGATTCTCGGTAATGGATACCGATTCTTAATCGTAACCTTGTTCAATTCACGGTAGTCAATGCACATACGCATCGATCCGTCTTTCTTCTTAACGAATAGGATTGGCGCTACCTATGGCGATGAACTTGGCTGTATGAATCCTTTCTCCAACAATTCGTCTAACTGTTTCTTCAGTTCCAGCATTTCTGCTGGTGCCAAACGATAAGGTGCTTTGGCAATTGGTGTTGTCCCTGGTAGCAGATGGATTCTGAATTCAACTTCCCTGTCTGGCGGTAATCCTGGTAATTCTTCTGGAAATACATCTGAAAATTGGGATACTACTGGAATGTCCTTTAATTCTTTTCCTTTAGTGTTAATGATTATAGAAATCAAATACACTAATGATCCTTTTCTTATATAACTTTCTGTTTTCATCACAGAGATGAATTTTGTGGATCTAGATGGTTTATCTCCTTTAATTGTGATCTTTTCACCCCTTGGTGAATTTACTTGGATTGACTTTTGATTATATAAAATACTGGCTTTATTGGTTATTAACCAATCCATTCCTAACACGACATCAAATCCTGCCAGATTCATTGGGTAAAGGTTTGCTCTAAATTTCTGATTTAGAAATTCTATTCTTGCTCCCTGCAAGATATCAGAAATCTTAATGGTTTCCCCATTTGCTGTCTCTACTAGACATTCTTGTGGGAGTTTAGTTAATGGTTGATTGAGAAGTTTTCAAAATGAAGTATTAATAAAACTTTGGTTCGCACCAGAGTCAAATAATACCTTAGCAAAAAAATCATTAACTAAAAACGTATCAGCGATCACATCCGGAATCATCTTTGCTTCTTCTGCAGTCAGAAAAAATGCTCTAGCATTTTTAGTGTTCTTGTTGTTCGTAGCTGGAGCTAATTTCGGACAGTTTGGCTTGATGCAGCCTTCTTCTCCGCAGTTGTAGCATATCCTGTTGTTATGTTTCTTCTTGCAGTCTTCCTCCTTATATCCAGATATTTTGCAGAAGTTACAGTATATGGAGCATCTTCCATAATGCTTCCTTTTGCAATATTTGCACTAGGGTGCAGAGGTAGAACCTACATTTTTCCCATGATTAAAATTTCTGGAACGGAATTCTTGGGTAAGCTTCTGGGTTAGGTTCCTCCTCTGATCCTCTTCTCGTGTACGAACTAATTCGTCAGTCAAGGTGTTTGCTAGTTCTACAGCTTCTTCTATAGTTTGAGGTCTAGCTGCCTTGACTACATGTCTAATTTCTCCAATTAATCCCCAGATGTAACGGGAGATTAATACTGGTTCATGTGATGCAAGGGTTGGTACTATTCGAGCATATTCAAAGAATAATGTAGTATAACCCTTACTATCTACCCTAGTCATCCTAAGATTTAGGAATTTATTTGCTATCTGTTCCTTTTCATTGGGAGGACAAAATTTCCTTTCTACCATGTTTTTAAATTCCTCTCATTCCATATTGTAAATCCTATCACTTCCTCTAGACTGGAGGATAGTGTTCCACCATTTTAAGACTGTGGAACACTAGGATTTACAAACAAATGCGCAGAAGAGGATAAAAAGGCTGAATTATTTTATCCTCTTCTGCGCATTTGTTTATTCTTAAAACTGTCTCAGTCTTTTCTATCCTGCGTAGAGTTGCAACAGCCCCTTTCATTGCCCGAGAATTCCATTGGTTTACAAGACCAGAATTCTTTTTAAGAACAACCATAAGGCATGGTTCTTCTTCCTTTGGGAATGGGCGCTTGAAGTATGGGTCCATTGCTTACGCTGTTTTCTGGTTCGGAGGGTCGTTTACTATCACAGTTACTTTTATTATCAGCTTCCCTAACCGTTTGAATAATATATGGCATCACATCTATTATTCCTTGTGCCACTATGTGTTGGATGACACTGTTATCCACTTGGTTTCGATTATTGTTGTTGTTTGGGTTTTCGTTACCCGGGTTATGGTTACTCTGGTTATCGTTATTCTTGTTTTCTGGGTTATTATCCGGATTTTCTTGATTCACTTGGTCGGCCATCTAAATTTTAAACATTTACCACATATTAATATCACAAGATAATATCTTAATACGATCAATCACATGACACGCATTTTTTTATCTAAAACGTCGAACACTGCGACTTACTCTTTTCTTATATCGTATGCATCTAATATAAACCAGAACTGGAATTTAAAATTACAATACTACTATGCACCATTAACCACGAAGTGATCTATACTACGATAGATTTATTATTATTATTATTATTATTATTATTATTATTATTATTATTATTATTATTATTATTATTATAAAAATATATTATTGTTTTTTTATTTCACATACACACATTTTATATATATTATTATATTATTATATTATTATTATTATTATCATCTCCACCATCACTTTCACTGATATAGATTCATCTAGAAATCCATATTGCACTCGTTGTACTTCCAGACTAGTCGTTCTCCTACCTGCCTCATCCTCTTGCTACTTTCTAAAAAAATTTCTTCGAAAGTTTGGAGCTCTTGCACATTTTCTGCACTCATTGGGGGTGCAGGTACTGGTACAGGATCAGGGTACTGTGGCATGGGTTCTTCCTGAGGATACGAATTCTCTAAAATTTCCCTAATGTATTCATTATTATCATAGTAGGGATCTAGAGGGTCCAGACCTGGGTAGGCTGCTAGGTTTGGCATAGGTAAGTCTGTTAGGTGGTAGCGTTGCACATAATCCCTATGATCATCAAACCACGGATCGTAATCTGGGTCTAAGGGATTGGGTGCTGGTACCCTAGGTATCTCATCTGGGTTGAAATCATGAATTTCGACTTGATTTTCTGGGTTGTTTTCAATCTCCATTGGCTGCGTGGGAAACAAGGGTAATGGTTGAGGGGCTACTAGTTGTTCCAGGTTTGCGTCGGCAGCTGTGGTTGCTAAAATATGGAAGTTTGCTAAACTCCTATTAAGCATGTCTTGGGTGTGGGCATCTGTTTCTCTTTTAGCGGCTGCTAGCACTCGTTGCTCTTGTAACTTTTTCATTCTCTTCCTACGCTCATGTGCTCCCTTACTGGACCATCCTCTCTTTTTCTGAGGGAATGGCTCTTCAGACTGATCCTTAAACACGAATATCCCGTCTTCATTATCAGCTGAATACCCTAAGAGGGCAGACTGTGAAGAGGTGCCTTCGCTTCTAGGTGAGCCGGACAACTGACGATACGCGTCGGATGGTCCTTGATCACTCATACTGTAAACTAACAAATAGTCAAATAACACATAACAATAAAATACATATATGCACGTATTTCCATAATTTATTTCCTAACATTTTGGATAATATCTTGGTGTCAGCAGAACACTTCTGTGGCTGAATCAGTAGCTTAGCTCTGATACCACCTTCTGTCGCAACCCCCGCCCACTATCTGTCCCGGGAACGGGGGGCCGCGAGACCAGTTTTGGTGGTATCGATGTTTATTATTTTGGCAGCGGAAATTACATCAGGACCGTAGTTAGGAAATATTTTATCAGAGTAAATACCACACTTTTATAATATTAAACATATTGGGATAAAACCCAAGTTTTTATTACAAACTGATTTATAGAGATAATCTCTATTTTATTGAATAAAACATCTTCTTTTATTTAGGTAACTTTTATAGCCACTTTTCCAAGCCTTCAGTGTTGTCCAGCTGGCTTCTAGTTGGCTCTTACATTTTGTTACCTGAAACGCGTTTAAAAACATTTGTCAGTGGAAAATACTGGTGAGTGAATCCCAGTTTAATCAAGAAGAGTTTTATCAAATTTCACAGTATTGAGAGCGATTACAATGTTTACATCTACACAACTACTCATTCAGTACTGTCAATTCTGACTGGTGGGTCATATTACCCATTGGCTAACTCTTTGTCCAATGGTAACATGTTCCACATTTTGTATACAAAACCCAACATACCGGCAGTAATTGAAGAATTACAAAGACTCAATCACTGCTAATCACATTGTAAAATATTTAAGGTTTTGTAAAAACAATTTACAAAAAGGAGATTACTCACATTGCTGTCTTAGGTTTCCTTTAAGGGTTTCCTGGTGATTATCCATAATTTACACAAATGCACACGCGTTAGTATAATAACTCAATATTTACATTAGTAATATCCTCCCCGAGACAGCATTCCAATGACTACGTCAGGCAGAACCACGACAGCCATAAAGGTATTTGGGGCCCGTTTACGTATACGGGGTGTATTTTAGGACATATTGCGACATTTAAAATATATTAGGGCGTCGAAAAATTTAGGAAGGTTGTTATATTTTTCCTTCTTTCAAAGGAAAGGCGTCATTTTTTTCTGATGGAAGTACCGGATGCCATTCTGGTTTAATACCGAATTCCTTTATCAGATTGTCAAACAATGTTTTTCCCTATTTAAAGTAAAAAGCATCCTCGTTTTTCGATTGATCGGATGATTTGGGTGCCATTGATGTTTAGGGTATGGTGAAGCGACTACGGCCGAGAATTTGGGGCAAGAGTTCTATGTCTAGTCTTTCTCTCTCTCCAATTTATACCCACCAAGTGTTTTTTCAAATTTCGAATTTGGAGCCCAATTGCGGCACGTGTCTACACGGGTTCTTCCCAGCGGTCACATCACTGGCTGGCATGCGCAGCCTTATTATCTGCTAGTTGGATTTTCTATTTTTGACGAGTCATTTTATTTTCTTCAAATGATAATATCATACAAAAAATAAGCAATAATTTCTCTTTTTTGAGTCCGACCCCATGTATAAATCCTATACCATCGGACTGGGGGACATGTGGAGGAATGGCCCGAATAGGCCACCCGGAGATATTTCCATGTAGATAATGTATCCGTTAAATCTACTAAATATGGGTCTGATCCCCATGTAACTAACTTTCCTACAGAAACGGAAACCCTAAATCATAAAATAGTATATAAATAGGGAAGAGACTTCAAGGTAAGCTTCATTCATTTAATACTATCTCTCTCATACATCTTATTCTCCCACAAATATTTATTCTCACGCTAGATGGTGGTTACAAGAATAACTCATTCATGTGACGAGGCCTAATGGTGTTCTCTTTTGTAGATCGGGGGTCAAGATATCCATCAAAGAGACGTATTCAGATCTATGTTTCTATAGGTGGTCTCAACTCCATAGTAAAAACTCTTTGAGTCTTTGATATTTTATTTTTGCTGAAGTGTTGATGATTGGTAGTCGTTATATATGTATTTAGATGTAAGTTGTAAAAGTTGACTCTAGATTGACCGACACACGATTGATCATTGTTGTCTTATAGACACTTTACATCTAGAATGAACCAAATTCTACCTTAGTGACATAAGCTACATTGACCAACATATGATTAGCAAAGACTTATAATTTTGTTAACCATATATGTTAGTCTGTTACAATTTTTCATGCATAAATCCATACACAAAAATTTCCCTTATATGTTGACAAAAAATCGGCTAGAAGCAATACTTAGGGCATGTTTGGCTAATCTTTTTTAAACAACTTATTGACTTTCTGAAAAGTCATAAGCTTCAAAATGATGTTTGGCAATGAAGGTGTTTGTGAGAGGAAAAAAGACTTTTCCAAAAAGTCACTCCATACTGAGTTTTCCAAAAAGTCAACAAGTTGTTTCAAAAAGTTTAGCCAAACATGCCCTTAGAAATACAAAAAATAAACTTTTATAAAATATGATCTTTTGTTTTCTAATAGACTTCTTTGATGGCATGACAAAGTTCCTTCAAACCCAACACCGATGACAAACATTTAGTGCTCTTTGAACCATCTTATACCTAATTTTCCTTCACCCCTCGTTTTATTTTTTTTAACGGTGAAGGTTACTTCTATCAAATTTTAGACTAATTATTTAAATTTATCCTCTTATCAGGTTTGAACCTAAAACCTTCCTTTTAAGAGGTTCGTGTCTCTACTAAGAGGGCTACTTCACATTGACATTCTCCCTGCAGTTTATATCTCGTATAAGTATATGTTTTAGATATTCTTAGACGATATAAAATTTGAAAAATAAAAAAAATGTGAAATCTTTTGGTATATAAATCTTGATTATTTTTATATTGCAATATCAAATAAGAAACAAGACATTCAGTCCAATGACAGCCTCAACAAAGGAAATTATATCCCAATTTTGACTTTTCCAACTCGAATTCGAAAGCAATTATTCACATTCAGACTCATTTTTAGTGAATCCCACGTCAAATTGAGTACTTACGTGTACTCCCATATTTCCATTCATATCTTATCCAAAACAAATTGAATGCTTACGTGGACTTCCATAGTTCATATCCTATGTAAAATTCCAGCTGTGCAAATTTCCAGCTACTATCTTTGACTTCAGTTATCAGTTTTGACTTTACAATATTTGTCGCAATTGTTTCCATATATAAGGCCATCCGTAGTCATAACGCCCCTTTGTGGGCGTTATGCGACACGTGGCGCGCCACGTCAGCGTGTGGGCGTTATAGGGCCTTATGCATTTAAGCCCGTAGTCATAACGCCCCTACCTCATCATTACCCAATTAATTAAATAAACCCTTAAATTATACATATATATGTATATATATATGTCTGTGTGAGTGGAGGGAAAACAAACAAGCAGCATGGCGCCGCAATACACATCGCGCCTCCCCCATTTTTCCGACTGATGGCGCCCTCCGCGGCGGTGTTCCGGCGCTATGCCGGCGCTATGAGGGCATACCGCCCAATTATGCCGCCCCACTACGTTCGGACTAACAATACATACACTTTTCGCAATTTATATGAGGTCTCCATACAAAGTCAAAGTTGCCAAAGAAGAAGGTTAAAAATAATTTTGATCATCTATTTTCCTGGTTGAGATTGAATTGTATAGAAAAAGAATGTGGAAGGGTATGTTTGGATACCCTCTCTTGTTGACTTATTAAACGAGTCGAGTGGCTCGCGAGCTGCTCGAGATCCGTTCCAAATGAATCATGTCTTATTGAGCCAGAGTCGAGCTTGCGCATAAAATAAAGCTCGTTTATTTATCGAGCTCAAGCTCGAGCCTGGCATGTGAAGCTGGTCAGGCTCGTTGAGCCTTATCGAGCTTTAGTATAATATTAGTTTTTTTAGTAATATTTAATAACACTTGCCCCTTGTTTAAAGTTGTTTATCAAACAAGCCGAGCCGAGCTTATTTAAACTTGTTTACGAGCGAAGTCCAAACCTAAAAATAAGCATGAATAATTCCATTATTAATATTCCATTACTATATATTACATTTCAAGTAGGTTCTTATCTAGTGGGTGTTTGGGATTCCTTATAAAAAATGACTTATTAACTTATATAAGTCATAAGTGAGAAGTTAGAAATTCTAACTTCTCAAAAGTGACTTCTCAACACACAAAACTCTCTCAAATAAGCTAACCCAAACACTTCAAAAACACCTTATTAACTTTTATAAGTCAATAAGTCATAAGTTATAAGGCCATGGGTATGGGGCTTGGGTTGGGGCGTGGGTTGGGGGAAAACGCTCAAGGCACCACCCCGGGTGGGCTTGGGTTGGGGCTTGGCTTTCAAGCCGGGCGTGGGGCGGGGGAAGCGAGATGACATGGCGGGCTGTGTATGGACAAAAGAAAAGAGCCGTTGGCCAACGGCTATATTAAAAAAAAAAATTCTTCCATTTTTTCACTATAAAACTCACATTTTTCTTCCATTTTTTACCACATTCAACCACATCTTCTATACATCTTCAATTCTCCTTCTACAAAATGAAAAAATGCATCCTTACAACCGTCCTTTTGACCCGAGCAACCCGTATGGATTCCAAGCAAATAATCCTAGCCCACCACCCACTCGTCCAATAGCTCGTCCATTTTTCATACACTCTCCTATGCCCGACATGGCGGGTTATGCATCGTATATCGGGAATCGTGTGTTTACTAACTTCCCACACACCGACGATTCAATACCTACCCCGTTTTCACAATCACCCATCGACCTTTCATAAAACGAATCCGTTCCCAAAACTCAACCACCCAATGATGGTCCTTCCGCATCAAAACCCATCAAAAAGAGAAGTCATAAGAAAAAAACCGAGGAGGATAAAGTAGTTGAAACCGCCAAACGAAAACAACAAAAATGGGTCGTTGCTGAAGAAGTTGCATTGGCGAGGGCTTGGTTTGAACAATCTCAACATTCAACTTTAGGTATTCTTAACCTTTGTTTTTATTAATGGTTATTTTTTATATAAGTTTGTAATATATTAATTTTTTTATTAAAATAGGAAATTCGCAACATCGAACCGCCCTGTGGGAATCGGTTAGTAGACTATTCCATGAAGAAATGGGTAGGGAGACTTATCGTGAAAACGATAGCTTATCCTCAAAGTGGAGCGAGATAAGCACCCAACTTACAAAATTTAGTGGTTTTTTAAATAAAGCAAAGCAAAACCCTAAAAGTTGTGAAAACGAAGCCGACATTTTGACAAATGCAGTGGTCACATTCAAATCAAATGTGAAGGCCGACTTCCGTTTCATCCATTGTTGGGAGATTTGTAAGTTCCATCCAAAGTGGGCGACTATCCCCATTGGTAGCGAAACTAACTCGTCTTCCAAAAGGTCAAGGGCCTCGTCCCAAGCCCAATCTGATGCACGAGATCAAAAGTTTGAGGACCTTTTGGATGATTCGCCAAGCCCAAACCGGCCTGAGTATGGAAGAAATGCCTCAAGAAGGCGTGCTCAAAAATCTAGATCTGATACGGCATCGCCTTCAGCTGGGAGTTCTGGCTCGCGTAGGGGAATATACAGCGAGCAGTTGGATGACATTTCATGCAAGTTGGATACATTCAACGTATTCCAACAACAAAGGGCCGAAATACGAAGGCTTAAAGAAGCTAGAGATGCCGCTAGAGATGCCCAGAAACAAAAACGGGATGATTTGAAATTTCTATCCCAGCCCATTGATCACCTACAGGGTGACGAGTTACAACTAGTCTTGGCGTTGAGAGAAGAGATAAAAAACAAATATAAAAGTTAGGAATTTTTTTTTTGTAAATTTCTTAATTTAAAAATATTAAAAAAATTAAATTTGTTGTTTTAAATAATATTGAAATAGCCCAGCGGGTCAACCCACCGGGTCAGCCCAGCGAAGCCCATGAAACCCACGCCCCAAACCCCCGCCCCACCATATCGTCTTGAATGTGGGTTTAGCACATGTCTGCCACCCATTCCATGTGTCAACCAATGCCCAACCCACGCCCCAACCCAAGCCCCACCATACCCCACGGTCTAAGTTGCTTCAAAATAAGCTAACCCAAACACCCCCCTACAGTAAGATCAACATGCCTCTTTTTGATTGGTGCACAGCAAAACAGCATAAGGTACATCATAAGAATGCATAACAAAATCTATGAATGGTAGAAAACTAAGGCAACAAAAAAGATAAGCCGGTAACAAAATGCAACAATGGAAAGAGTAAGTCGGAGAGGCGAATCGGGTTTTTACCGGAAAGCGTGGAATACGATTTATTTCGGCTTCACGACCACCGGAAGTCGAATTTGAAAATCACTACCCCGCCGGAAAACGGTTGTAATCGCCAAATAGATCCATCATTGCATGTCGTCTGTCGTCTTCTGTTCTAATCAAAGCACTAAAATCGGCTTAGAAGCTGACTCCCTCTATGTTTCCTCCACCTCTGATTTCAGATCTGAAACCGTAAATGTTGGTGACGAACACTAAAATGGTGATAAAACAGAGGATACCTTGAACCCTCCGGCGAGGAAACTTTCGTTAATATGAGTATATAGCTAACATTACCCTGTTTCACTTTGACCCCACTAATAACGTAGACAGAGAGCGGTTGAGATGAGAGGAGATAAGAAGCGAGAAGTTTAAGGCTGAAAACTTGAAATATCTGATTTTCCGGTTAACGCGCGGCTCCGGCGTGGCTAGCAGAGAAGTGAGTCATCTTCTTATAAAGTTAACCCCAGCCCACTATTAACCTATTGACTTTAGTGTGAAATTTTGAATCATTGGGTCAGAGACATCTTTATTTCTTTTAGAGCATTCATATCCAATCCATTATATTTTCACCCTAAATTACACTAAAAAATACTACATTTTCTCTCTGATTTTCAATTAAATAATATTTTTTATACCTTTATCATTACCTTTTCTCTCTCCTCCACTCACAACCACTTCCAAAATATATTAAAATATTATAGAGGGTGAACAGTGTCCCCCCAAATATACAGCTTAACAGTTACATTTTCTCTCTCATCCACTTTTTATACTCTTTATATTTTAAAAACAACACACACATAATTTGATTCCTTGGATGTGAATGCTCTTACTCATCAGTTCATCACATATCTATTTCTTTTAATTTATTTAGATTTAAAATATTTAATTATTTCTTTCTACTTTATGCAATGGTTTGTAACATGTGGATTTCATAGGGTTAACTTCCTTTTTAATTTCTTTAATAGGAAAATTACTTTTTGAGTCTTTGTGTTTTGATAGTTTTAACCATTTGAATCCAAAATTAAAAATTTTGATAATTTACAGCTTGCAACAATTAAATGAAATTTTAGTTGGTGTTTATTTCTTTCAAGATTTCAAGATCTCAAAATGTTTGAGTTTCGTTTTTAATGTAAACATGGGTTTACGTCCAATATAAACCAAATCATGCCATGTACATGGGAGAAAACGACCAAACTCCCGTTACGTTCATGCTTGTAAATAGTGAGGTGGTGACAAATGCACCATCTCCTTTTGGTAAAATGAATATGCTTTAATCTATGCTAAAGTGAGCCCCTTTTTGTTGTTTTTGTCTTTTTCTTTTTTTGAACTTTCAATTACACTGTTTTCGTTAATTATATCGATTATTAATAATGTACTTTTGGAGTTTTTCCATTAGGTTGGTACATTGAGTATCGGTACTATATCGATATCATAACGAACTAGACCGATACCGACTAGATTCCCGCGCAACGCACGGGGAAATTATCTAGTTATTAATATTATTTGTATTTAATATATTAATTGGTTGATTATAAATGAACCGTGCTCGAGCTTGAGAAACTACCAACGAGCCAACCTCAAGCTCTCATAAGTTAATCGAGCTTGAGCTCGAGATTGGTCGAGCTCAGGCTCAACTCGATTTGTTTGCATCCCTAGGTGTAAATTACTTTTTTATACGATATTAAGTTATAGACCCGTACTGCCACATGGTTGTACAATAGAAACGATATAATTATATAATATGTAAAAATATAGCCAACATATATTTTTATTACCATATGAGACTTCACACAACTAACTTAAATTTATTACAAAAACGACATATGTTAATTAAAAGCACTGAAATGTCATAATAGCTTGTGTATTATACGGATTGAAAATTAAAATGTCACAAAACTAACTTTAATTATCTCTAAATGTATTAGAAGAAGTTCTACAGTAAATATATATATATTTTTTAGAGTAAAGTACAGTTTCAGTCCCTGAGGTTAACACCCGCTTACATGTTCAGTCCTTATTTTGAAAAAATCAACACTCCAATCCCTAACGTATTCAATTGCTCACAATTAAAACCCTGGCACTAACTGACTGTTAGTATTTCTGTGAAAAGACTAAAATACCCCCCCCCCCCAAAAAAAAAAAACTTTATTTACAGTTTCAGTCCCTGCAGTATGTTTTCTTAATTTCCCTCCATTTTCAAACGTTTTTCCTAATCTAGTAACAAACCATATGTAACAAGAAAATTTAACAACAATATCAAGGTACTAACACAACAAACAACAAGTTATCAACACATGTAACCAGAATTGGAATGCAGCTTATAAGTTGAACTGAGTTTAACTTTATCTGGTCAAACGGTTCATGTTATCCCTGCCAAGATGTATGCTCCATGTTCAAGTGATTGACAAATCCTACTTAATAGTGCAAAACATAGTCTATAATTCCTGTTCAACTTATAACCAAGTTCAATTGTGCATACAATTAGAAAACTTAATGTGCAGCAGGTGTTTGACTTATAAGTAAGTCCAGTTGTGCATTTCATGTTCAAAGCCTTATGTGTAGTTAAAAACTTAATGTGCAACAAACCAACAATTCTTATGTGCAGCAACTGATCCAACTACTTATGTGCAACAAACAAACAATTCTGTTTACATGTCTTATGACCACCAATGTCCAACTGATCCATCTACTTATGTCCAGCAATGTTATTTGATCCTAAACACCATTCTAATCATCTACTTTTGTGCAGCATTGTCATTTGATACCATCTACTTATGTCCAGCAATGTCATTTATCCTAACACCCTTCAAATCATCTACTTATGAGCAAACTTCAACTAGTATCATTTGATCTTAAGGCACATAAAACATAAATATGTTGCAAACTTCAATTGATATGCTACACATAATATCATCGGATCCTAAGCTGTATGGACCTACAAAAATATCCCAAAACGACCCGTAAATGGAAACCCAGACCCCTGAAACCCTAATCCATATCAAAAATCAAGAAAATCATATTTTCTGGTTTCTCGCGGGCCGCATAGAACATAAGCATATATTACGCGGGTCGCGTCAACTGATGTTTGACCGGATAAGCGTTCCCAGGCCACGTGGCATACACGTGGCAGCACTACTGATGACACGCTAGCCCTAGTCTACGATTAGGAGGCCCTCGCGGGCCGTGTAAGTGTCAATAATGGGTTTACGCGGGCCGCGTAAAAACCTAAAATCTGCTATAAATTGGTTTGATCATGAGCAGTTCAGTGGTGTCGAAATCTTTTCACAAAAACGAAGATACACTGCTTAAAATCATAGTTTTCTATTAGGGAGGCGCTGCTACGATACAGAGTATTAACTCGATCGCTGCTACGATTCAATGTCCGATCGATTGAAATCAATCCAATGGATGTTTAAGTGCTGCCCACATTAGGGCTATACTTTGTCATTCGTCATAAATTCGATGGATGTTTAAGTGTTGCACTTTGTCATTCGTTGTGAGGATTTTAATCTTGTGAGTTATCGTAAATGCTTTATTAGTTACTAACCTAGTTCGTGTGCATTGTTATTTAAATTAGGTTACAAGGCTAATCAGTAGGCTAAACTCAGCCCGTTTAAATCTGCAATGTGAGTCATTCTCTTTTTATCAATAATATTTTACAATACTCCAAGTTATTTTCAAAGGTTATAACTACAGGGATTAAGTCATGGTTATCTTAATCACTGGCTAGTGGGGTATTGTGCACATTACTAAAATTTCTCACGGTTAGGCTAATAAATCCTAAGAGTGATAATCATCACTACTTGGGTGAAAGGACCCATTAGTGGTATGACCATCGTCACAAGGAGGTGACACGGTGCCAGATAAAAATAAGATAGAAGCCATTGTAAACGCTCTTATGCTGTAATTTATAACTATGTGTCGTTTTATCAAATTTGAATGACTCGCCAGTATTTCCCCGCTGATAAAATATTTTCAAAACATGTTTCAGGTGACTACCGTGAACCAAGGAAAAGTGCTACGGAGCACTAACAAAGCTTGAAGTAGTGGCTCAGTTAAACAAATAAACATGTTTTGTAAATCAGGGAATTTCCTTATGAAATTCCTCTAATGTAAATTACGGGGTTTATCCCGACTTATGAAATAAAATAATCGGGCATTTCAAGTTTTAAAAGATCCTGTTAAATCTTCCGCTGTCAACTCAATTAATAAATACCACGGGTTTCTGTCCCGCGGCTCCTGGACCGGGTAAAACCGGGACGGGGGCCGTGACAGAAAAAGGTGGTATCAGAGCCACTGATTTATGCCAATTAAGTATTTAGAAATACTTAATTTTCCTGATTACTATCATGTGATTATTTGTTTTTATTAACTGACTATTTGTTAGTTACAGTATGGGTAAGCAAAGAATTTCAGACATCTATCGTCAATTAGATAGTTCACCAAAAGATAAAGGAACCTCATTTCAATCAAATTCCTCAAGATACTCAGCAGATACTGAGGAAGGAATATTTGTTCGTAAGACACAGTTTGAGAAACCACTTACCATTAAGAAAAGAAGTTGGATTATTAGAAAAAGTCAAGAGAAAATAAAGAAGTCACAAACAAAAGAAGTGATAATTAATAAAGAGACTCAGGAAACAGGTGATAACCCACCATGGGAAGATGAATTAGACGAACAATGGGCAAATCTCTATATGTTAGCCACTACAGCAATAAATGCTAACTTATAATTGAATCGCCAAACCAGTACTAACACCTATATCATCCATAAGCCAGAAACTTGCCCATTAAATTAACAACTTAGTAAGAAAAGATAGACTAAAATAAATTATCCCTAGTATATTTTAAATTTCAGTTGTAATTTGTAATAAATATATATAGGGGATAGTTAAAATGAGAACCACCTCGAGTTGTAAGAACCAGCGAGAACCACCCCCGCGGGGGGCCGTTGACCACGATTTTTTTTTTACAACTAGATGTGTATATTTTAACACCCTACGCAAAGTTTGAGTTCAAACGGCGCGCCCGAGTGGGTAGTTTTTTACGCCCAAAGTTTGGGTTTTTTTAATTTCTTTTAATTTTTCTTTTTTTTTAACCAAACTTTGGGCGTAAAAAACTACCCCCTCGGGCGCGCCGTTTGAACCCAAACTTTGCGTAGGGTGTTAAAATATACACATCTAGTTGTAAAAAAAAATCGTGGTCAACGGCCCCCCGCGGGGGTGGTTCTCGCTGGTTCTTACAACTCGAGGTGGTTCTCATTTTAACTTATTCCTATATATATATATATATATATATATATATATATATAGGGTTGGGTTCTTTACAGAACGCCACTTTTTAGAAGAAGAACCATTGTAAACCACTCATTTTAATTAATTTAAAAAAATCAAAGATAAATACAAAAGGGTATAATGGTAAGTTGATAAATAGTC
The DNA here is from genome assembly GCA_030545235.1 of Helianthus tuberosus. NCBI lineage: Eukaryota > Viridiplantae > Streptophyta > Magnoliopsida > Asterales > Asteraceae > Helianthus > Helianthus tuberosus. Next base: position 6,544 of record JARYGA010024562.1, on the reverse strand, counting down.
TCTCTCTAATTAGTTAATTAATTAATTATTTTTCTCCTTTCAATTTAGAATTGGATTCGTCCAGTATTTTCTTGATTTGAACTTTTTATTTATTCATTTGTTTTCTAAAAGTTATGTAACCCGAAACATAAACCTGCGTTATACAATTGCCTTTTGTAGTGTTTGATCCCTAAGAAATACTTGATTATCATTTTAATAAATATGTTTGAATCCTTTTGTAATGTCTAATTCCTTTTGTATTTACACATACGAGAACAATTAAACTGATCCTTAATTTACCGTGAATTTTTTTAAACTTATTCATGATCAGACTTACTTATACATGTATGTAGTTCTACTATTTACATATATATGTAAATAAATATTTCAAAGATGGACGCATATTAATTTTTGTATATAACCTTCATATTGCAAACCAATAGATTATTAACATATGTGTAAATTTTCATATTAATCATTCAGTTTTCAAACTAATAGCCTATTTACATATATGTAAACATTTACACTAAACTTCCTTTTTTAAATGTTCGTCTCTTTACATATGTAACTCTTTATAAACTTCCACTTTCAAACATTTACGTACATGTAACGCAAAAAATATTCATCAACTTAAAGGCATAACTTAATCAACATCTACAATCTTTCGTAAAAAACAACATTTACACACATGTACAAATAAGTCTACACATGTGTAAGTAACAAAAGGATAAACATTTACACATATGCACATTTCAAATATTTAAAAAATTAAATAGATTTTAACCTACACAAGCACAAATTTACTGGCCTCCATTTTTACGTACCATATCTGTAAAAAAAGGTTCCGTGTGAATCTATCCTCTCTGATGGACATGTGGGATTGTGGTCCTACAAGTGGGCTGTGACTAACACACTAGAAACCAAACCAAAACTTAATCACTTAATAATATTTGTTTGCATGGACCTTCTTTATCCCCAAAATTGTCAAGCTCCAAAACTAAAAAAAGGAACGCCGGAATTTGCCAAGCTCTAATTCGAAAAAATAACACGTTGTTCAGAGAGAGAAAAGAGAATATATTGGGTTAGTTAGGGTTGAGAGAAAGAAACGAGAACATATAGGGATGGTTAAGGTTGAGATATAGCATGTTGAAGAGATATTTAAGGAACTCATTTTTTATCTTCCAAAAATGCCCTTTTTTATTTATTAAAATGTCTTTCAAATAACTATTAATTACATAAATGCCATGATTGATTTAAACCGTAGATCAAATGATCTAAAGGTCCAAAAGAGTTCTGCAAGTTCTGAAAATATATAGAGTTCTGAAATGATCCTGACCCTATATATATATATATATATATATATATATATATATATATATATATATATATATATATAAATCACAATATTTTAATTAATCTGTTTGTATAAATGTATTAGATATTGTAATTTAACTTTTCTGATTGCCTTTTTGTGATTATGTGAAAAATTTAACTTACAATTTTGTGTGTTTCTTCATATCTGCTAAAACAGCATGAATGAGTTATCTGAAACTCTTCAGAATCTCAATCTCTATTCTGTTAATGTGGAAGTTTCCAAAGACTTTACCGGTTATTGTGCCGATGTTGAGAAACCTATGGAATTTCAAGCCCAGCCTCCGGAGAAACCCAAGCCAAAGAAGAGAAAAAGAATTGTGGGCTGGAGGCGTGTGCGCAGGAGGAAACCAGCAACACGGAAAGTTATAAAGACGGAGGATCCAATGGATAAAGGCAAGGGAATAGAGATCGGAGAAAGTTCCAGGCAAGACCAGGAAATGCCATTATGGGAAGAGTTGGATCGTAAACTGGCGGACTGTGATATCCTTAAGCCTGTCAATGAAAACCTCTTTACTTATCCTGCTGAAACCCAACTCCCAGTAAATTTTGAACCAGCCATACCAGATCCCCTTGTCAACACCCGACCTTTAGGAGAAATGGAAGAATGGTGGACCAATGACTGGCAATTTCAAAATCTCTTAAATAACCCTTATACTTTTTTCCCTCAGTTTGACCCAGAGGCTGCACCAAACCCACCGATGAGCAATGAGAACTTGGCTGAACTCCGCCATTTTGGCGAGGAGCTGGTGGATGCAGGGAATCGAATCTGGGAAGTGGGAGAACAGATCTCCTGGAGGTACGACTAGAGGGAACGTCGCTTCTAAGATGCCAGCAGATGGTGATGATGTGGTTGTGATTGTATAATAATAATAGTAATAAAAATTTAATTATGTGAAATAATTTAAAAATAAAACTTTTGTAAGATAACCAGTGTGTACGGATGCCTATTATAATATATAAAATATCGAACGTCGAAAAAATCGACAATTTTGGCTATACTTGTTGACATGATTATATGCGATTATTTTGTTATGTTTGGTTATTAATTATTTTATGCTAATCACTTATATAAATTAATTACCAGATGGAACACGCTGGTAATGAACCTGTTAATGAAGTTAACCAATCCGAACAAAATCATGAAGATCAATTTCTGAATACGCAAGATATTGAGAATATCGTTGCTCAGGGAATAGCCAATGCTATTCCAGCAATTCTTGCTGCTACTCGAAATCCAGTTGAACCTCAACAAATTATTCCTAGCAAACGTACACACGGCTATAATTTTAGTAATAGTGTAAACGGAGGCGGCAACCATACTAATAACGACAACGATGAGAGGCAAGCCTCACTCCTTAAGAAAATGAAAGCTGCAACGCCTGGTTGCACTTACAAAGAATTTCTTACCTGTAAACCAGTTGAATTTGCAGGCAACGAAGGGGCGACTGCTGCACTGGGTTGGTTAGAGAAAACCGAGGCGATGATTAAAATAAGTAAATGTGCTGAGGAAGACAAGGTCATGTACACGTCGCATCTTTTTAAAGAAGGGGCGCTAGAATGGTGGAATACGGTACTCCAAGCTAAGGGAAGCGATGTGGCCTATGCCATAACTTGGGAAGAATTTAAGCGACTAGTGGAAAGGAAATTCTGTCCTGAGTATGAAAAGGAACAAAAGGCGAAAAAATTCTTGAACCACCGGATGGTAGATGTAGACTGTCGAGGGTATACTTCGACATTCTTCGAGTATGCTAGAGTTGTACCTACCCTGGCTTCGCCAGAACCAGTGCTTATTTCCCGCTATATTTGGGGATTGAATTGCGAAATCCGTGATATCGTTAAAGCTGCGAGACCTCGCACAATTGACGATGCAGTGGAATTAGCCAACACTTTAACTGACGGACTAGTGCGTACGTGAGAAGAAAATAGAAAGAAGGAAGTGGCCCAAAAGATTACCCAAGGATTCCGTATAGGTAACCGTAGCAATTTCAAGAAAAAGGGAACTGGGTAATCTTCCACTGTTCCATTTTGCAATGCCTGTAAAAGAAAGCATTTTGGAAGATGCAAAGGGTATTGCAATTTCTGTAAAATTCCGGGGCATCAAGAGGAAGATTGCAGGAGAAAGAAATCCACAATCTGCTACAACTGTGGAGAAGCTGGACATTTTAGGCTAGACTGCCCGAAATTGGTCAAACCAGCTGACAACAAAGCCAAACCTGCCGAAGGAACTACCAAGAGAAACGTAAGAGCCTTCCAGTTGACTACTCAGGAAGCAGCTAATCCCTGACGTGATAGCTGGTACGTTCCTAGTTCACAACGTTTATGCAAAAGAATTATTTGACTCTGGTGCAAACCAAAGTTTTATAAATACTTCATTCTGCCAACCTCTTAACCTACCCTTAACCAACCTTAAACAAATTTTTATGGTAGAAACGGCAGATGGGAATTCTGTTAACATAGATAAGGTTTTACGAGAAGGAAAGATAGAACTCTTAGGCCATAAATTCTCTGCAAACCTGTTACCTATGAATTTAGCCGAATTCGATATTGTATTAGGAATGGTTTGGTTAGTAGCCAACCATGCTCGAATTATATGTAATAAAAACTCCATAGAAATTCATACACCCATAGGAGAATTAGTGGTGATTACAGGGAATAAGTCACGAAAGCCACTGAAATTCATTTCAGTAATGAAGTTGGCCAGTTATTCAAGAAAACAAGAAGTAGTGTATATGATTTCAGTAATCATTAACACGAAAGCTAAGGAACTTAATGGAATTCCTGTAGTAGCAGAATACCCAGATGTATTCCCAGAAGAACTACCGGGATTACCACCCAATAGGGAAGTCGAATTTAGAATTCATCTAATTCCTGGAACTACACCTATAGCTAAGGCACCTTATCGATTAGCACCAACCGAAATGCTAGAATTGAAAAAAGCAATTAGATGAATTGTTAAGCAAAGGATTCATACAACCTAGTTCATCCCCGTGGGGAGCTCGAGTGTTGTTTATGAAAAAGAAAGATGGGTCAATGAGAATGTGTATCGATTATAGGGAATTGAATAAGGTTACAATTAAGAATCGATATCCATTAACTAGAATTGATGATCTTTTTGATCAATTGCAAGGAGCTAGATACTTTTCTAAGATAGACTTACGCTCTGGATATCATCAATTGAAAGTACAAGAAGAAGACATATCTAAAAATGCTTTCAGAACTAGGTATGGCCATTACGAGTTTACAGTCATGCCCTTTGGACTAACAAATGCTCCTGCAACATTTATGGACATGATGAATAGGATCTGTAAACCATACTTGGATAAATTTGTAATTGTCTTCATCGACGATATACTCATTTATTCCAAAAGTCAGGATGAACACCGTCAGCACTTGCATACACTCTTAACTTTGTTAAGAAAAGAGAAGCTTTACGCCAAATTCTCAAAGTGTGAATTTTGGCTGCAAGAAGTGCAATTTTTAGGTCACATGGTAAATCACGAAGGCATTCATGTAGATCCCTCCAAAATAGAAGCGATCACCAAATGGAAGGTCCCGCAATCAGCTATGGAAATTAGAAGTTTTCTAGGGTTAGACGGATATTATAGGCGGTTTATTAAGGATTTTTCCAAGACAGTTGTACCATTAACTAAGCTAACCTGTAAAGCAGTTAAGTTTGAATGGGGACCTAGGCAAGAAGAAGCCTTTAGGATTTTGAAGCAAAAGCTAACAAACGCCCCAATTCTAGCCTTGCCAGAAGGAACAGAGGATTTTGAAGTATACTGCAATGCTTCTAAGCTAGGATTAGGATGTGTGCTAATGCAACACAAGAAAGTAATTGTGTATGCCTCGAGACAATTGAAAAAGCACGAGAAAAACTATATGACTCATGACTTAGAATTTGGAGCCATAATTTTTGCCCTTAAGATTTGGAGACACTATTTGTATGGAAGTAAGTTTACTGTGTATATAGACCATAAAAGCTTAAGATACATATTTGGGCAAAAAGAATTGAACATGAGGCAAAGGAGATGGATGGAAATCCTAAGTGATTACGACTGTGATATTCAATATCACGAAGGAAAAGCGAACGTAGTTGCAGATGCCTTAAGTCGTAAGTACCATGAAAAACAAAAGCGAGTTCGTGCTCTTAGATTAAATCTACAGTTAGATTTAATGGAATAATTGAAAAACCTTCAAGAAATAGCAATCAAGGATGATGCTGAAGGAATGAAAGGAAGAATAAAGGAATTAGAGCATGGAAGTGATGAAATTTGGAGATTCCACAATAAAAGGATTTGGGTACCTAAGATAGGAGAATTAAGAAATAAGATTTTAGAGAAAGCCCATAAATCTAGGTATACCATGCATCCTGGTAACAATAAGATGTACGGAGATTTAAGGAATAATTACTGGTGGATAGGAATGAAAAAGGACATAGGTAGATATGTTTCTAAATGTCTTACTTGTTCACAAGTTAAGGCAGAACACCAGAAACCCTCAGGCCTACTACAACAATTAGAAATGCATGTATGTAAATGGGAACTTATAACCATGGATTTTGTTACTAAGTTGCCCAAAACCAGAAAAGGTAATGATGCAATTTGGGTAATTGTGGATCGATTAACCAAATCAGCTCATTTTCTACCCATGAAAGAAACCTTTAGCATGGAAAGGTTAGCAAAGTTGTATGTAGATGAAGTCGTATCCTTACATGGAGTCTCACTCTCCATTGTATCAGATAGGGATAGTCGTTTCACTTCCAACTTCTGGACAAGTTTCCAAGAAGCAATGGGAGCCCGACTAAATCTAAGCACTGCATATCATCCTCAGACAGACGGACAAAGTGAAAGGACAATCCAAACCCTGGAGGACATGCTTAGGGCATGTGTGATAGATTTTGGTGGAAATTGGGATGACCACCTACCCTTAATTGAATTCTCCTATAACAATAGTTACCATTCAAGCATTGAAGCTGCCCCATTTGAAGCACTGTATAGACGAAAGTGTAGAACTCCAGTCTGTTGGGCAGAGATAGGAGAAAGTCAACTATCAGGTCCTGAAATCGTGCAAGAAACCACCGACAAGATTACTCAAATCAAAGAAAGACTGAAAACGGCTCGAGATCGTCAAAAGAGTTATGCAGACAATAGGCGTAAGCTGTTGGAATTTCAAGCTGGAGACAAGGTACTCT
>JARYGA010024561.1:0-40835 GCA_030545235.1 Helianthus tuberosus | reverse complement strand
ACTACAATTCATTCAAAGTCCATTCGCAAACCACATACTCTTCGTGGTTCGACCCCTTACTACCACTAGCTATTTGTTAAGGGTAATTAGGGTTTATAAATCTTATCTTTGATCGGAGCACGACACTCCGATCAATTAGCTCGACATATTAAGTTACGGAAAGAAATACGCGAGGTGGAACCGGTCAATCACGTCCTAACATGAAGGGGTATGGTCCCAAAAAGCCGCGCAAGCCTCCGTCAAGGTTGCGCGCAGGACCATACTCCTTATTCAACAATTTTCTTATTGCTAACCTCGTGTGGGCTACTTGAACATTCTTTGATACGGCGCGAGGTCTGAGCAATAGGAAGCTCCACTTTCAACACTTAGTATTCTGAATTAACGTGCAGTAACCCATACTCCTGTGCGGGGTGGTTACGTGCTCAGCAAGAATCGCGCGTGACTACGGCGCAAGACTGCTTCGGATAGTACACAAGGTACGAGTGGCACAAGAAAAGAGCCAATCAGCGTCCTTCTGGCCCTGCTCAATCGTGCTCCACGATCGTCTAACATGCAGGAGACAAAAAGTACTTAAGGACGCCTACGTGGCACCAATCACAGGGAAGAGACAACTGCCCCACGATCTCCACTTACCTGCTGATGGCAGAAGGGCGGCCAGGCCGACAACCTTGACACGTGGCTCCAATCTCGGTGTTCCAGCACCAACGAACTCCCAGAAGCCACTAACGGTCGACACCAGTGAGACAAAGAGCATATCCTCTAAGTTGTCGCCTTCTGGCCCAAGGCCCATCAGCCCACTCCCTCTTACACCTCTCCGGCTATAAATAGAGACCTCGGTCCACAGGTTAAACATTCCATTTCCTCTACTCTCTCTTAATACTCAATTATCTCCCAAAGCAGTCGCTTATTCTCACGCCGGAGCCCGGTTAAGAGGGAAACCCCCACATTCCCCTCTTAACGAGTAACGGTGTTCTGTTTTGCAGGATAACCCAATCATTAAGGAGCTCAGAAAGCCATAAAGAAGATTAACCACTATGATAGGAACATAAACCAAACTGATTAGTCCCATAATTAGTTCTGTGTTTCTTCATTGGCGCCCACCGGTTTTCTACAAATCACTTTCATCTTCTTTTTTCTGAGAGTTCGTTGTTTTTTCTTCCTTCGATCATGGCTGGTCAAGGAATCATTCCCGAGTTTGGTTTCGGAGCAAACTCTAATGCGGTGTTGGGCGAGGGCAATCAAAATGTCCAACCCCAACACATTGAAGAAATTGGCAAAATCGAAGTAACCAACACTGGGGGACCGCGCGGGAGCATCACCCGCATCACTCAAATGGTAACCCCCGGAAACAACGGCGCTGGACCTTCAAACCCAGCTCCACCTCAGAACATTTTGGCGCTACTTGGGCTACCAGAGGGCGAAACTCCAGCCTCATGGTACGCCAAGCAGCTTGCCACCATTAATGAGGCGTATCAATCTTTGAGCGCACAGCAAGCAGTCTTAACGGCAGAACCATCCTTGGTTACACCAGCAGGCCCCAGTCACGGGGCGCGCCAGATACAACCACAGCAAAACATCCAAGGAAGAGCTAACAGACCTCCCCCTACCAGACGACTAAGCGTGCATGACACGCGCGATACACGGGGAGAAACAGAAAGCTATTATGACTATCCGTCACATGTCCAAAGAGGCTCAGTTCATAGCCGGCTCACGTCGCGCAACATGAACAATGAATGGGAAGATACTGACCCGAATGATCAAACTTGGCAGGATGATGAGGGTTCGTCAGTCTTCAATCGCTTGCAGAGGAACCATGAATACTACAAACCAAGACAACACGTAGGGTACACCGAAGAGGCAGAGCAAGATTTTCGCCTCGCATATCGACCAGCTGAAGCTGCGGAACATTCAAAGTTCATTCCAAAGATCGCGCTGGCGCCACTTTCAAGAGAGAAGTTACCTCCGATAGTTGGAAAGTTTAACGGATTGACTGATCCCGATGATCACGTCAGAGTTTTCACAAGCGTTGGTTGCATGGGGGGATGGAATATGCCCATGTGGTGCCATCTGTTTATTCAAACGCTTACAGGGGTTGCTCGCGCCTGGTTCGACAGCCTTCCTCCGGGAAAGATCAAGTCATGGGTGGATTTTAAGACACAGTTTTTGAATCACTTCAGTCAACAGAGACGTTACCAGCGCGACACAGCCGAGGTAGAGGACATATGGCGCAGAGATAACGAGGCTCTGGAAGATTTCATCACTCGCTTCAACAAGGAGTGCTTGGAAATTGGTGGCGTAAGTGAACAATTCATGCGTTGCCACTTCAAGAAAGCCATTCGCTGTGATAGTCTCATCAGAACTATCACTGGGAGAGATGGAATGCCCAAAGAATGGGATAAGTTCATGGAAGCCGCGAAAATAGTCGCGCAAACTGAAGAGTCACTCGCCGGAAACAAGAATTATTATACTGAAGATCGATTTTCCAAAGGAAACTCGCGCGATCACAACAAGCGCAACAAGTACAAAAGTAACGATTGGAAATCCGGAAGATCAAGGGCCCATGAAGAGAGGTCGTGCTATAGAGAAGATGCGCGTGACACAATTGATAGAATCGGCTATCGAAAAGCAGTCAGGGATGATAACCGAGAAAAGCACTAGACTCCGCTCATAAAAACGCCAAAAGAAGTGCTGATGACGGAGAATCATGATTTCAAGGCTCCAAGGCCTATGACAAACAAGAAGGGGCAAGACCCCAACCTGTACTGCGACTTCCACAAAGATACAGGGCACCTGATGGATGACTGTTTCAGTTTACGTCAAGAGATTGAAAGAGCGCTAAAAAGAGGGAAGCTAAGCCACCTGGTGAAAAACGTGCGCAAAGAAACTCGACAGATCCAGCGCCATGAGGAGGGGAATCACAAGAAAGTCCGACGCCTAGAAACCCATATGGTCAATGGACCAAGATACAGCGCAAAGGAGAAAGGCAAGCGCCCTTACGAACCTTCATGGCAAGAGCAACAGGTCATTTTCCCGGTAGTGCGCGGCGGCCCTCGCGCCACTCGACCCGTCGTCATTACCGGTATTATCGGCCATTATGAAACGGAGTATGTCTTCATTGACCCAGGAAGTACTGCTGATATCATCTATGAGCAATGTTTTAATCAGTTTGATGAGGATGATAAAGCGAGACTTGAGCCAGTTGATTATCCACTGTCTGGATTTTGCAACGAAATGGTCTTCCCGCTAGGCCAAATCAGCTTCCCCGTCACGCTCTCTGACGGGAAGCATTCAAGAACAACAAATGTAAACTTCATGGTGATGCCTGTCAAATCGAGGCATGATGTGTTGATTGGGAGAGAAACCCAAGGCGAACTGAACATGGTAACTTCCACGCCCCAATCAGCAATAGGGTTTCCAACCAAGACGGGGGTGGCGATTATCTATGCCAAGAAAGAAGTAATGTCGTCAGAAGAGATGCGCCAAACAAAAGCGACGAAGGTTTCAACAACCGAGCCAGAGAAATGGGTGTTAAACCGCAAGTACCCGGAGCAAATGGTGACGATAGGCCACGCAATCTCACCAAACATCAGAACGCATCTCAAACAACTCCTGTTCAAGAATATGGATATCTTCGCCTGGACTCCGGCCGACATGACCGGTGTCCCGCGCGACATTACCGAGCATTGTTTAAACACCTACCCCTCTGTTGAGCCGAAGGTCCAAAGAAGGCACAGCTTAGGGGCAGACAAAACCAAAGCAATGAATGAGCAAGTATGCGAACTACTCAAAGCTGGAATCTTGCGAGAGGTACGTTATCAAAGTTGGGTCGCGAACCCAGTGATGGTGGAGAAGTCTAGTGGAGGATGGCGAATGTGCGTTGATTATACTGATCTCAACAAGGCATGCCCTAAAGATTGCTACTCTTTGCCTGAGATCAACAAAAAGATAGACTCTCTCGCACCATACAGATGGAAATGCTTCTTAGATTGCTACAAGGGATACCATCAGGTTCAAATGAAGCTTGAAGACGAAGACAAGACAGCTTTTCGAACCGATCTTGGGATCTTTTGTTATACAAAGATGCCATTCGGCCTAAAAAACGCTGGCGCCACATATCAACGCCTGATGGATAAGACCTTCACTGGAGATATTGGGAAGCATATCGAGGTTTACATCGACGATTTGGTGATCAAAAGTCCCGAAGAGGACCAAATGTTGAAAGACATCGAAAAAACATTCAACTCGTTGCGCAGCGTGAATATGAAATTGAATCCAGCCAAATGTTCTTTTGGTATGGAAGAAGGGAAATTCTTAGGCTTCATAGTCACAAATGGCGGATTTAAGGTGAATCCAGAAAAGGTCCAGGCAATAGAGCGAATGCCATCACCACGAACAATCAAAGAGATGCAAAGGTTGGCCGGCCGCCTAGCCGCGCTTAACCGTTTCCTGTCAAACCACGCCGCGAATTCATATCCTTTTATCAGCACTTTGCGCAATTGTGTGAAGAAGTAAGAATTCAGATGGACGCCTGAAGCTGAGGCCGCTTTTCAACAAATGAAGGAGTGTTTGATCGAACTCCCTACCCTGACCGCGCCATTCCAAAAAGAACCACTCGTACTGTACTTATCTTCTTCGGATAAGGCAATAGGGTGCTTACCGATCCAGAAACAAGATACTCCACAATGGAGAAATTGGTGCTTGCGCTGCTACACGCCTCTCGAAGGCTGCGCAGATACTTTACAGGGCATGTGATCACCGTACTTACCAATTTCCACATTGGCACGATATTGCAAAAGCCAGAAACATCTGGGCGGTTAGCAAAATGGGCGATCGAGCTGGGGGGCCACAACATCTTGTACAGGCAGCGCCCAGCCATCAAAGGTCAAGTTCTAGCGGACTTCATCACGGAAGTCCCAGTTGATAAAATCAAAGACTGCGAGATTGTCGAGGCTCCCATAAAAGACATATCAAATGAGTTATGGATGTTGTACACTGATGGGGCCTCAAACGAAGATGGCGCGGATTGCGCCTTGTGAGCCCTGAAAAGCACGAATTTACTTACGCCATCAAGTTGGATTTCAAGAATACCAACAACGAGGCGGAGTACGAGGCATTTCTGGCAGGCTTACGCCTCGCCATAAAAATGGGCGCTAAAAATTTACAAGCACACGTTGATTCACTCTTGATCGCCAGTCAAATTAACGGTATATACGACGCAAAGGGCGAAGTTATGGCCCTGTATTTAGATCAAGCAAAAGAGTTGCTTCAACAGTTCAAATCTTACAAGGTAATCCACATCAACCGCTCCAAAAACAAACCAGCAGACGCCTTGAGCAAGCTTGCCTCAACTTCCTTTCAACATTTCGCAAAAGATGTAAGGATTGAAGTACTCAAAAATCCATCAGTCCTGCTGCGCCAGGTAAATGTGATCGAAATAGGGCAGCCATCTTGGATGACCCCTATAATTCAGTATTTGCAAGAAGGAATACTCCCTGAGAGCAAAGCAGAGGCAAGAAAGATTCAAAACAAAGCTCTGCATTATGAGATGAATGGTGGTATCTTATACCGTAAGTCCTTCTTGGGGCCACTGTTGCGCTGCGTGGACCCCCAAGATGTGAGTTACTTGATCAGGGAGATTCACGAAGGGATCTGTGGCATCCATGCAGGACCACGCATGGTTGTCGCGAAGATTATGAACGCTGGATATTATTGGCCAGGGATGCATGTTGACGCCCTGAAGGAGCTGCGCAAATGCGACTCCTGTCAGCGGCATTCTCCAAAAACCATGCGCCCAAAGAACGATGTTATCCCTGTATCCACTGCTTGGCCTTTCCAACAGTGGGGAATTGATATGGTGGGACCCTTCCCAGAAGCTCCTGGCGCCGTCAAGTTCATAATCGTGGCCGTTGATTATTTCACTAAGTGGGTGGAGGCCAAAGCTCTCGCCTCAACAACGGCAATGATGGTGCACAAGTTTATTTGGGAGCACATCATATGCAGATTTGGTCTTCCACTCAAAATCGTCATAGACAACGGTACCAATTTTGCTTCTGAGGATCTCCAAAAGTGGATGAAAGAGATGAAAATTGAACACACCTTCTCTTCCGTTGCGCATCCTCAAGGCAACGGTCAAGTGGAAAGTGTTAACAAAAGCATTGTCGAGGGGATAAAAGCCCGACTGGGCACAAAGAGAAGAGGCTGGGTAGATGAGCTCCCAAGCATCCTATGGGCTCACCGAACCATGTCGAAGACAAGCACCGGCGAAACTCCTTTTAGCCTAGTATACGGCTCGGAGGCTGTTATCCCGGCGGAAGTTGGACTCCCCTCACCGCGCTTGACAGCAGTCAACACGGTCGATAATGAGCGTCATCTCGATTTGGATTTACTGGAAGAAAGACGCGAGATTGCGCGTATTAAAGAAGCAAAGTACAAGACACAACTGGAAAGGTACTACAATGCGAGAGTCCGCATTTGTACCTTCACTCCAGGAGAATACGTCTTCCGAGACAACGAAGCTTCAAACGCTGAATGCCCAGGAAAACTAGCACCCAAATGGGAAGGCCCATACTTGGTTCACGAAGTGCTAGGAAAAGGGGCATACAAATTGCGCACACTGGATGGACACATCATCCCGCGCACGTGGAATGCGCAACAACTGCGCAAGTGCTATATGTAACTATTACAGGCCATGCGCCTTTTCTTACTAATGTTGGCCATGCGCCTTTTCAATTTCCTATTTTGGCTAAAAGCCCCTTATGTTACTTAATGCAATGTATGTTGGCCTAAACGCCTGTTTCCCAACTTATGAAAACATACGACATGTTTCCCTTATCATGAAGACCCTTACGTTACAAATGCATGTTAAACTTTTGATTAGCACGAAAACACTTCAGTAAATTACGAGCTCTTGAGTTATGCCTCCAAGGTCCTCCGCGAACTTAGGGCGAAACCGGGCAGTTACAACTCGCACAAGAGCCACACTTACATTTATTCGCACTAACTTAACCAAAGTTCCTAACAACAGTGCAATAATTGTAACGGGACAGGGAATAAACACAAATATCATAGTTAATAAGCGCAACCGCGCATCAATTGCATAAAAACCATCTATCATCCATACGATCCAAAACAAAGCGCGACCGCACAACAAGTTACATTCAAATCCTAAAGAAAAATTACAAGGCACAAAGCCGTCAATACTACCTACTCAAAGCCATCACCACCAGCATCATCATCGTCGTGCTTATCGCCATCACCATCGCCTTCACCATCACCATCATTGCCCGCCGTTTCCTCTTCATCCGATAACTCAACAGTCTTTGGTGGATCAAGGATGGTCTTTAACCGTTGACACCAATCGTCATGCTTCAGTGCATCTGTGACCAAATCCATCAGAGGCAGTGATAAATGGTCATAAGCATGTTCAGCGCGCGTTAACTCAGCATCAGCTTGGTCAGTCACTGAGCAGTGACTAGCGTCAAACTCTTGACCAAAAACCTCTGTAGCATGTTGCGCACACTCCAAATAACCACCCCGGTGACCAACCGCGCGCGAAGCATCTATTAAAACAGCAACAGCTTTATCTAGCTCTCCAGCATTAAAGATAGAGTTTGCCATCTACAACAAACGCAATTTATAAAACACTAGGTTTTGATGAGTAAAGCAAAGTAAGAAAATCATACCAGAACTAAGCCCCTGCCACGCAGCCACTCAGCCTCAGAGACCAAAGTATCAACGATGCCTTGAGCTTCGGATTAGTTGTTTTGCGCCACATTGAGAGCAGATGTGCTAATGTCTCGCGCCTCCTCAGCTTTCTGTTTGGCCTCGTCAGCAGTGGCAGCCTTAACCTTCTCAGCTTCCAGGTCGATTTCCAAGGACTCGCTTCTGTCAACCAGCTCTTGCAAGTGTCGTTTCAAATCAGCAATCTCGATGTCCTTGGCAATCAAATCCTTGTCTCTACTTGATAGCTGCGCCTTCACCTCGGCCAGCTCAACCTACAAAGAATAAAGGGCTCAGTTAATTCTGCCAACAAAAGCATAAACTGAAAGAGAAGTTTCTCGAACCTCAGCCTGCTCTTTAGCAGCTTGCGCAGCTTGGGCATCCTCAACCTTCGCTGTCAGCTCAGCAACCTTACCTTCAAGCTCAGTAATCTTACTGCGCGCTGTGAACACGCGTTGGTTATCCTTCTCGCACAACCTCTTAAACTCAGCTTTCTCCTTTGCTAAGAGGTCTTCAGTAGCGCGAAGTTTGCCCTTAAGGCCTTCACGGCCCCACTCCTTTGATTTCCTGTCAGCTTCGAATTTGGCCTTCTCTTCATCAAAGGCAGCTTTCGACCTTTCGAACTCATTAACACGCCTTAATATCCGCTCGCGGTATTTCTCCCAATCCTCCCTCTCCCTAACCATGGTTCGCCACTCGCGAACAATTTGATGGTTAGCAGCACGGGTGTTGGCCTCACCAACAACATAGGCGTGATACAACCCGTTGTGGGTTCGCGCCCTTTGACGGTCAACCTCACCAGGAGGAATGGAATTCAGAAACCAGTCGCGGCAAGGCGCGAACTCAAGAAAGGTATCTTTTTGCTTTAAACCCCATGGCGGTTGGTGCGGAGCGTCACCACGGCTCTCCTCTGTATAAGACTTATAATAAATATCCCCCAAAGTATCCCGGGGGCCTATTGGAGAGCGTGGCGGCGCGCCGTGTTTTCCCACACATGCCTGGCCAGCTGCAAAACCAGCACTCGCGCCTCCTGCAGCAGCGGATTTGTCTCGATGAGCACCAGAGCCCGATCCCTCAGCAGTAGAAGTTATTTCAACAGCCTTGGCGGTGGCCGTTTTTTCCTTCTCCTTCTCCTTAGTCTTCTCTCTCTCCTTCTCTCTTTCAGCAGCTCTCTTCCTTTTCTCATCCTCAGTTTTTTTCTTCTCCTCCTCAGCCTTCTTCCGTTGGTCTTCATCAGCCTTCTTCCTACGCTCCTCATCAGCTTTCTTCCTGTCTTCCTCAGCCTTACTCTTCTCTGTCTCAGCAGCTTTCTCCTTCTCGACCCCGACAGCCTGTTTGTCCTTATCAGACTCCACCACAGTTTTGAAAGGTTTGATGGTAACCTTAGGCCTCTTCTGCGCTGGCTCTGTGGGATCTGTGAACACTACACCCTTCTTCTCGGGGGTCTTCTTCTTAGCCTCTGGAGAAGATGAAAGTATTAAAAAGTGAAAGCAGCAAAGAGTAAGAAACTAGGAACGTACCAGGAGAGAACTTATAAAGAGAGCGCAAGTTGCTCTGTTTCCCAATCAAGGGAACTGCACCAGCTTTCGACGCAGCAGACACACCAGCTGTGGTCTCGCTTCTACTTCTTTTCCTGCTGATTAACTTTGCAGCAGCCTCCTCCTCTTCTGTTTCTTCCTCCTCCTCCTCATCATGCGCAACAGAAGAGGGAGTCGCACCAGCATCCGGGTTGTGAGAACCCGCGCTCCCTGAGCTCTTCGAACCAACTCCAGACTTCTTCTCGCCTATAAGCGACAAACCTTCAAGTGAGTCACTGATTATAACGTAATCTTCCAAGTTACTATGACGAAGGCAAAGAATACCTTTGTCAGTAACACCAGTAGCTGCGCAGCTAGACCTAATCACCTCAGGTTCAAGGTTGATTACCTTCTTCTTCCTAGAAGGTTTCTTCTTCTTCTCTTTGGGGTCGATACCCAAATCGCGCAACACACCTGCAAAGATGTTAGACCACGAACTTAGCTCCCCATTCGAAGACCCTACAGACTCCTCGCTGGAAAGATAAAGAATCTCTTTCCCAGCGGAGGTCACAGACCGCAAGGGTCGGGGATTGGGAATACGCGCACCTTCGGTTGCGGTTGGAGGATTGGAAAAAGCCCCAGCGACAGGATACAAGAAGCACGGCCTGATCCTATCATACTAATACTGCTCCCCCGACCTCAACGGGCGCACGCCCATAGATCCACTAAAAGTGGGGAAGGCAGCTTGGTAGAGTTGTACCTCTGCATTCAAAATTAAACAGTTGAGCCGTGCGAAGGTAAGCAGGAAATTAAAGAAGCAACTAACCTTTATCCTCAAGCTTCAACACCGGCACCTCTTCACTATCATGTGGCCACTGATCACTCATCTGCGCCGCGACCAGGACGTTTTCACCAAACACTCGGTTTGGAGTAGCAGTAAGCTTCACATACCAGTTTTCCTTCTTGGGAATCGCCAAATCCTCCTTCTCGATCGGTTCGGACCACGGGCGGAAGGTCATGGCAATCGGTATCACCTCCTCGCGAATGAAAAAGAACTTTGGTTTCCAATCATGGAAACTCTTAGGAGGGTTCAAGAGTATCTTCTTAGCAGCCCCTCGGCTGGCAAACGAGTAAAAGCCCATAGTTCTGATTAGTTGGTAGAAGGCCCTGAACCTCTCTACCGTGGGGTCAACACCATGAGATCGGCAAAGGAATTCGAAGTGTCGAACCCTAACCATCCCAGGGGGGCTCAGCTGTGAAACATGGAACGCATAGAACTGAAGTATGTGAGCCAAGAATTCCGTAGCCGGTAACCGGAAGTTGCCCTGAAGAAAGAAATCTTCGAACAGAGTAATGTACCCCGGCGGTGCATCGGCGGCCGTTTGATTTTGGCCGGGGTACCGGGCATCCCATTCCGGTGGAAACCGGAAACTCCTCGTGATTTGCTCAAACAGCCCCAAGTCCCACCTAAGGACGGAAACTGGGCCTTCCTCACCGGGATTCTCCTCAGGATGTTCTTTAGCCATCGATGATAAAGAAGGAAGTTTGAATATCTGCTAGTGTTCTTGAAGATACTTGAAGATCTGCTAGTGTTTTTCAAGATTGTGAAGATTCAAAGAAGTATACGATAAGAGAAGGAAGTTTGAATATGACAGCAATAGTAGGAAAAGTGAATTACCTTCACCCCTTATCGGATATATATACCCATCGCATTTAATGCGATGGGTAAACGTGCCGAGTTTGCCGCGCATGTGACCAATCAGAAAACGCCACGTCAGGCGAGAATCCCGGAGCGACGGTTACCACGCGCGCGTGGAGCTCACTCTCCTGAAAAAAAAAAACAAACCGCCAGAAACCACTTGATGACAGCCGTGTAACTGGTCAACTCAAACGTCACCATCAACGACGTTTTCCACCAACTTGTCAGATTCAAATTTCGAGGATTTTCCCGCCCAAGATTATTACAAACTTAATGCAGAAGTTACCCAGGTCACGCAGTATGCATGGTTACCCAAGGCATCCGCGCGCTATCCACACAAAACAAAGAATCATCACCTACCAGATATGTAGTCGCGCCGTAACAACTGTCAAAACATTTGCACGCGCGCGAAACAAGCATTTTCTACAACTTTATTTTTCTAAGTCCAGAGCTCCAACCACTTGCCTCGCGCATGGTGCAGCACTGGACTGGGGGGACTTGAAGGGGTATGGTCCCAAAAAGCCGCGCAAGCCTCCGTCAAGGTTGCGCCCAGGACCATACTCCTTATTCAACAATTTTCTTATTGCTAACCTCGCGCGGGCTACTTGAACATTCTTTGATACGGCGCGAGGTCTGAGCAATAGGAAGCTCCACTTTCAACACTTAGTATTCTGAATGAACGTGCAGTAACCCATACTCCTGCGCAGGGTGGTTACGTGCTCAGCAAGAATCGCGCGTGACTACGGCGCAAGACTGCTTCGGATAGTACACAAGGTATGAGTGGCACAAGAAAAGAGCCAATCAGCGTCCTTCTGGCCCTGCTCAATCGTGCTCCACGATCGTCTGGCATACAGGAGACAAAAAGTACTTAAGGACGCCTACGTGGCACCAATCACAGGGAAGAGACAACTGCCCCACGATCTCCACTTACCTGCTGATGGCAGAAGGGCGGCCAGGCCGACAACCTTGACACGTGGCTCCAATCTCGGTGTTCCAGCACCAACGAACTCCCAGAAGCCACTAACGGTCGACACCAGTGAGACAAAGAGCATATCCTCTAAGTTGTCGCCTTCTGGCCCAAGGCCCATCAACCCACACCCTCTTACACCTCTCCGGCTATAAATAGAGACCTCGGTCCACAGGTTAAACATTCCATTTCCTCTACTCTCTCTTAATACTCAATTATCTCCCAAAGCAGTCACTTATTCTCACGCCGGAGCCCGGTTAAGAGGGAAACCCCCACATTCCCCTCTTAACGAGTAACGGTGTTCTGTTTTGCAGGATAACCCAATCATTAAGGAGCTCAGAAAGCCATAAAGAAGATTAACCTCTGTGATAGGAACATAAACCAAACTGATTAGTCCCATAATTAGTTCTGTGTTTCTTCATAACATGATTGCAGAAAATGGACAACCCAGTGCACTGTAACAAAAAAATTTCATTTAAAATAGTAAACGACGTCAGAAAATTATGATTCCAACGCCGTTTGAACCGTATCTCGAAACTCTACTTTGTGGACTCTAGAAAACTCAGTTTTCGATATGTTATGACCCGGTTACATCCAACGGAAGTTGGCTATAAATTTCAGACAAAACTGTTTTCAATTACCCACTTATGCAAACGACTAACTAATGTATCCGAGACACGAAAACATGATTCACATCAGGTTTATAGTTGTTTATAGCATATTTATCATGTTCAACATCATACTCAATAATCAAATCAGACCCTAGCAATTCAATTTCACAAGAAATCCTCATAACCCTATAATCACACATAACCCTAGTTACTAAACATGTAATCAGACGATCAAAACACACTGAAAGCATGATTTCTAGCAAGCCCTAGATTATGATTATTCTCATGAACACCAAGTATAATCATCATACAAAAACGCAGCCAAGAACATCTAAGAAACTGAATCAAAACACATGATAACACACTAACCTTGAATCAAAGAACTAGGGGACTAGAGAGAGAGAAAGCGGGGCGATCGAAAGTGAAGGGGGGGGAGGCTGTTCTCTGCCGTCGCACACACCAAGGGGAAGAAGGATTAGGGTTTTGATTTTTCTCATGCATACACATACGTATTTTTTTATATAAAAACAAGGGGTGGGGGAGGTTTTGGGTTAGCTTGGGCCGAATGGGTTGGGTTTCACACTTGGGCCACTAATGAGGGGTATGAGGTGGGTGGTTTGGGTTTGTTCGAGTTCGGTTCGGGTTTTAAACGTTACACAATTTACAAACCACTAGTAACCGAGAGTGTTTTAATTATATTTAAAAAAAAATAAAAATGTTCAATATAGAGAACCGGATCAGAATTGATACCTGATTTTCTGGGATGTCACAATTGGAGAGCATTGACTCTTATAAATGCTACAAGAAATATATAACACTATACATCCATCATATAACACTATATAACACCATATAACACCGGATAACACCGTATAACACTATGTAACACCATATAACACCATTTAACACTATATAACACTAAATAACAATATATAACACTATACATCTATCATAGACATGCTATTAGACAAATATAACATTATAACACTATATAACTCTAAATAACACTATATAACACCATATAATACCATATAACACCATATAACACTATATAACACTATACATCCATCATATAACACCAAAAAACACTATATAATACCATATAACACTATGTAACACTATATAACAATATATAAAAACACTATATAATACCATATAACACTATGTAACACTATATAACACTATATAAAAATATATAACACTATACAGTTCTGAACGAGATGACATAAATTCGTAGATTAATTCTTAATTCGTATTCCTATAATTAAGGTTGGCGGTTATGGAAGGTTATCAATTAATTAAATCAATAAGAAAAATACTTGTTTACCCTTTTGAATTAATTTAGATTGAGGACACATGTCATCACCATAATATTTCTCACTCTTCTCACACTTTTAGATTAATGTACAAGATCCTCTACCTATATATATATATATATATATATATATATATATATATATATATAATAAACTTTCTCTATAAAAATTTATTAAACTTTCTGTATAAAAAATTAATCTTATAACTTATTTGGCCCAAATAATATTATTTTTGTTCATATCTAAAATTTTATAACATATTAGGCTCATTAGTCTTATTTTGATCCATGTCCATTATCCAAAGATCTATCTAATGTAATTTACTGGACTCTCTCTATAAAAATTTAATCTTACCACTTATTGGACCCAAATAATTATATTTTTATTCATATCTAAATCCTTGTAACATATTCGGCTCATTAGTATTATTTTGATCCATATTCATTATACAAACATCCATCTAATGTAATTAATAATAAAGTGTTAACAAATAAAAAACAAAAAACTAAAGATCCGGTATTGATGTGATAAATTTTATATGGAGTTGAAATTATTTAACACATTAGAAACCAGTGAATTTAGTAATCCTATATTTTTCTTCTATGTTTATTGCTATAACGTTAATCGTCGTTTCAAAAAACAGTATATATAATTCGCTAGGCCAAAGGGCCTTTTCTTCGGCTGAGCTGAGTCACTTAAATCATCTGGAACGACTCCGATAGCATGTACGCACCAAGCGAGCAACACGAAGATGACTCGGATGAAGTCATACCGGAGACGCAAGAGGACGTTGAAGTGGAATCCCAATCAGAAGATGATCAATTGGCTAGTATATCGCAAAAAGATATAATTTAATCTTTTACAGTATAGTATGTTTATTTTTATGACTTAATTTAATGTTTTATGTGATACTTTATTATTATTTTTTTTTAACAATTTAAGAAGCACAACTAAAGCGAAAGTAAGAAATGAAACAAACGTGAAGAACTAGCTTTGGCTAACGCATGGATTGAAACGTCGTGTGGCCCGATCCACAAGCCTCGACAACGTTTGAATTCGTTTTGGAAAAATATTTCAAGTCATTACGCCATCACATGGTTCATCAACTTAACTCAAAATGGAAGGTCATTAACCAATTGAATAGTCGTTTTGGAAAAATATTTCGAGTCATTACGCCATCACATGGTTCATTAACTTAACTCAAAATGGAAGGTCATTAACCAATTGAATAGTTACTGCATGTTTACTGGTTTTACCGTGTTGGTGGTTTATTTTTAACCGTCTCTCAATATCACCTTACGCAAGTTAAAAATCAAGCAAACACATCAATATTATGAGTAGGAAAGTCATTTTTTCCTACAAAGTGTAGGAAGCCTCCTACATGTGACATGTGGCAATTAGAGTTTTTAATCAAAAGGGTATTAAGGTAATTTGATTATTATTTTAATTATGGAATATATTAATAGATTAACTAACTAGCCAGAAGATAATTAAGGAAACTAAATATCTCATTAAAATCAAATCGACGGTTTCGTTTAAATTATACTATCAATACAACATATCCCCTGAGGATTCGTATTGCATCTGGTTCTTCATAACATCTTTACTGATCAAAATCATGGTGTCAAATGTTATGGTTGATTGAGGTGATGGTAAAGTTTTATGATATTGCATAAACTTGAATTTTTGTTTGATGTGTTGTAGCAATTGTATGATTTATCTAACAAGGATTACGATATTGAATTAATGCCGGAGGATTTCTTGACATTGTGTTTTAACAGCAAGCAGACTAATACCGTTGTGTTTTAGCAGCAAGCACACTAATACCGTTGTGTTTTATCAGTTTATCATTGGATTAACTAGAGGATTTTTTTCGTTGTGTTTTAAACATTCACGGTGTAACATGTGTTTTAACAGCTGCAATCCTTCATGAACAATTTCTTGACGATGTGTTTTACCAGCTGCAATCTTTCATGAATAATTTCTTGACAATGTGTTTTCCCAGTTACAAGTTAATTCACAGTGTGTTATAGCAGTTTATGTTTTAGGAAGGAGATGTTATTTGTAATTATTGAAGGAGATGTATTTGTAATTTCTTGACGATTTGTTTTACCAGTTACAGGTTAATTCACAACGTGTTATACCAGTTATGATTCACAAATGACATGTCTTTTATGGTTTCTTGATGTTGTGTTTTATAATTTTTTGGTTCTTCACGATGTGTGATATTGCATGATTCACAATGTGTTTTCTTGACGTTGTGTTTCTTCAAGAAAGAGAAAGAGAGAGAGAGAGAGAGAGAGAGAGAAATGTGGAGTGGTTTATGGGATGACCGTTGTTTCCATATTTAAAACAAGCTAAATGACACATCTACCCCTAATTAATTAAATCATCCTATTTTAAGACACACATATTACTAAAATGCCACCAAGATGATCTCAACCATCAAACACACTCATCCAATGGTCAAGATCACTTCCTACACTTTGTAGGAAAAACACACTTTGTAGAGGAACCTCACCCTCAATATTATATATCATATATAGTAATAACTAGAATTAACCAACCCCCGCGTTGAAGCGGGGGCCTAAAACTATGCCAAATAACATCAATGTCACACCGCCGGTAGCGACCACCAACACTGAAGTTGTGGCGTGTTAATGCGGAAATGTAAGACCGAAACATATAACATGAACAAAATAACTATGTCGATTTAGGACACACGCGTTGCGACGAACTTGTTACATGGAAAAAATAGATGTAAAAACGTTGAACCACACAAGCGCGTTGCGCCGTGTTAACTCGCAAAATAACGTAGAAAAGAATAACTAAGTCAATGTAGGATCCGTCCGTTGCAGCGAACTTGCCAAAGGGGGAAAATAGACACATTGCGACATACCTGTCAGATGTGAAAAAATAGACGAAAAACGTTGAACCACACACGCACGTTGGGACGTATTAGCTCGCAAAATTTAGAACGAAACGTAAAACGAAAAACTTGCGAAAGATAAAAAGTATGGGGGCCAAAGTTGTAAATAAAAAAGTTTTGGGTTAAATCACAAAAGGTGAAAAGTTTTGGGTTAAAACTAAACAAATTAAAAGTGTTAAAATACAAATGATTAAAACTTTTGGGTTAAAAATGAAAAATCAAATTTTTTTTAGTTTTACCAGCTGCAATCTTTCATGAATAATTTCTTGACAATGTGTTTTCCCAGTTACAAGTTAATTCACAGTGTGTTATAGCAGTTTATGTTTTAGGAAGGAGATGTTATTTGTAATTATTGAAGGAGATGTATTTGTAATTTCTTGACGATTTGTTTTACCAGTTACAGGTTAATTCACAACGTGTTATACCAGTTATGATTCACAAATGACATGTCTTTTATGGTTTCTTGATGTTGTGTTTTATAATTTTTTGGTTCTTCACGATGTGTGATATTGCATGATTCACAATGTGTTTTCTTGACGTTGTGTTTCTTAAAGAAAGAGAGAGAGATAGAGAGAGAGAGAGAGAGAGAAAGAGAGAAATGTGGAGTGGTTTATGGGATGACCGTTGTTTCCATATTTAAAACAAGCTAAATGACACATCTACCCCTAATTAATTAAATCATCCTATTTTAAGACACACATATTACTAAAATGCCACCAAGATGATCTCAACCATCAAACACACTCATCCAATGGTCAAGATCACTTCCTACACTTTGTAGGAAAAACACATTTTGTAGAGGAACCTCACCCTCAATATTATATATCATATATAGTAATAACTAGAATTAACCAACCCCCGCGTTGAAGCGGGGGCCTAAAACTATGCCAAATAACATCAATGTCACACCGCCGGTAGCGACCACCAACACTGAAGTTGTGGCGTGTTAATGCGGAAATGTAAGACCGAAACATATAACATGAACAAAATAACTATGTCGATTTAGGACACACGCGTTGCGACGAACTTGTTACATGGAAAAAATAGATGTAAAAACGTTGAACCACACACGCGCGTTGCGCCGTGTTAACTCGCAAAATAACGTAGAAAAGAATAACTAAGTCAATGTAGGATCCGTCCGTTGCTGCGAACTTGCCAAAGGGGGAAAATAGACACATTGCGACATACCTGTCAGATGTGAAAAAATAGACGAAAAACGTTGAACCACACACGCACGTTGGGACGTATTAGCTCGCAAAATTTAGAACGAAACGTAAAACGAAAAACTTGCGAAAGATAAAAAGTATGGGGGCCAAAGTTGTAAATAAAAAAGTTTTGGGTTAAATCACAAAAGGTGAAAAGTTTTGGGTTAAAACTAAACAAATTAAAAGTGTTAAAATACAAATGATTAAAACTTTTGGGTTAAAAATGAAAAATCAAATTTTTTTTAGAAAACCCCCATGCTTGGGGTACAACACATAACGCAACAATTTGTTGCAAATTTATATTATGGAAATATTAATATATCATATATATGGAGTAGGATCAAATACAAACCACATTTTGCATACAAACTGTAAGAACTATTTAAAAAGTGTCACGTGTCATCCAACCAATTATAGAGAAATGATAAAATAATATCATAAATAATATCAATTATATTGAATTCCCTATAAATATGCTAACAAGCAATTAATTCTTTATTTGTATCTCCCTTTTGTTTTCAATGTGCTGATTAAGAAAAGTGCTGATATCATTCAAATATGTGTTAAAATCAATTATCTTGATTAATTTTCATGTGCTAATCTAATACTAATAAAAGACTCCAAATAATGCCACATGGCATTCTCTCATTCAATCTCATAAATTTTATTTATAAATTTTTTTTAAGGGGCAATTTCATATATATCCCTACAAACTTGCAAAATATCATATATACCCCTGCAAAATTATAAATATCATATATACCCTTACAAAGTAGTTGAAGTATCATGCATACCCAATCCATTAAAAACAATTTAATAAATGACAACTTTACCTTTATTTTTCTAAAACTTTGAAATCTGATATATGATCTTTAAGTTCAAATATTATATTTATTCAATTCTAGATTAATTTATTTAGCTTATATATTATAGATATGGATAATAATATTGTCTATGGGAAAAAAATAAAACAAATGAGTAAAAATGAACTTAAGCTTAAAATGTGCTATATAAAAATATGAAGTTAAAAGATGAGCATATATGAAAACTTAGAAGTTAAAAAAATAGCGGTAAAATGATTAATTAGTAGATTGTTATTAATAAATTGGGTATATTTGATATTTTAACTCATATATGATATTTTTAATTTTTGTTGGGTATATATGAAAATTTTCAAGTTTGTAAGAGTATATATAAAATTAATCCTTTTTTTTAACTAATATACCTTTTTAATTTAATATATGAATATCATTTAGCATTATCTTAAAATTTCTATTATAATAAATGTTTCTAAAAAAATCATAAAAACCCTTCTTTTGTATCATATGTTAAAAAAACTACATTACGATTATAAAGTTATTTCTTATTATTATTATTAACAATATTTGATAATTTCTTTATCTTTAAGATGTAAAAGAAAACGCTAATTCTGCATTCTAATAAGAGAAATTAAATGGTTATTCAATATGGTTTAACATTTATCCATTAAAATAATAATAATTAAATAAATTATCCATAAGAATTTGTCGACTTTATTATTATTTTCTTATATTTAACATAAACAACATTACAATAAATTATCTGAGAGAGAATGAGGTGTTGCCACATGACATTAATTGGAAATATGAAAAGTTGATTTATCACTTTATTGATCCTCACTACTACTACTATATTAAATCGTAAACAAAACAATCGGTGTATAATTTAAATAATGATAAAATGTACCGTGTTAAATTTGAATCATTGGTCGAGAGTACCACTCAAAGCATAGAGAAAAATGTAAACCGCGTTATTATATTTTAGCTTTATATCTTTATTTATAAAGTGTTGTGTTATAAAAACGATTTGACTATATAATCTGTAGAAAAAAAAACTTTATAAAACTGACGTATTCTTGTCATCATATGACAATTCATACAACCAGTGGCGGACATACAGTGTAAGTAGGGGCAACCTCCGCTACGGCTTGGCGCTCCGGCGGTAGTGTAAAATTAGTGCAAATTTTGGAAAAATTTGACGTTTTTTCGATTTCGTTACTGCTTATTTATAAAACGTTACGGCTTGGCGGATTTTCTACATCCGCCACTGCATACAACTAACTTAAATCTATCACAAAAACTGGCCTATCTATGTTATTTAGTAACACTAAAATGCTATAATAGCGCGTGCACTACACGGGTTGAATACTAAAAAATATAAAATACATAAATATATACATTACCTATAACATTGTATATAAATCATATTATTTTTTTTGTTAACTAGTGCTATTAAATCCGCGCGTTGCGCCGGAAATCCTCGCGTTGCACCGTGGGTGAGTATTAGTTCGTTTAACTTCGGTACTGACACTTTTATAGCAACCAATAAAGAAAAAAATAAAAAAAAATCATGATATGTCCAAAAATATACCAACACAGCGGGATTTGATCAAATTATGAAGAATAATTAGTTACTAAATCACGGAAACCTTAAAGCTTAAATTTAGCAGCTTTTTAGACTAAATGTGATAACCAATCCGCAATAAGTAACTTACCATGAATTTCTAACTCGACAAAAATTTATTTGTTAACTATCACGTGTTTCAAGTCATAACTAAAGTCCACATGAATCACTATACGCCCCCTCGATTATATAGGTCACTGATGATGTCTAAATTGTCAAACCTATGCAACACAAAGTAAACCTAAACTGCTAGATGGTCACTAATTAATCATGTTACTTCCTCAAGATCACAACTGCTTACAACTGAACCCTCCCACATTTTATAATGCATTCCTTTCTGGTTTAACTACAAAATATAATCAAAGAACATAAGATTCGGATACAAGATAAACACAATAAATAAACCATAAATGACCGAAAAACGCAATATAAGTAAACTTACACCGAAGAGGAAAAAAATACACGTGAAAAAAATATGAATTACATGACGTGTGTGAGCGCGTGTGCTTGTGCGTGTGTATGTGGATACTACTTCGTCTCTCGTCTTA
Organism: Helianthus tuberosus; assembly: GCA_030545235.1. NCBI lineage: Eukaryota > Viridiplantae > Streptophyta > Magnoliopsida > Asterales > Asteraceae > Helianthus > Helianthus tuberosus. Next base: position 19,882 of record JARYGA010024561.1, on the reverse strand, counting down.
AGATCCTGGTGCTTATCATTTGGATACAAACATTTCAAAAAACAAAAAACACAATCCACAAGATATTCTAAAGGCCTTTAAAACACTATTTATCAAATAAATGACTGACACAAAGCTTTGTGTTTTCATTTATAAACCATATAATAAATCTTAATAAAGAAAGGAAGTTGTGAACAGGAATGCCCACTTACGTACATCCAGCCATAAGGTTATTTACAACAAGAGGGTTTGTTAAAAAGGTCAACAAAGTCAACCATTACAGTTAGAAACAGAAACCCTCCTGCAAATTGAACCCATAGCCCCCTTTAAAGGTTTCAATTCTTTTTACCAAGCAAGATTAACTGCACAGATAAAGAACCGCGCTTTCTAATCTTCACATGAATTGCTTGAGACCAGAATGTAAATTTCTTACAAAATTCTTCGCTGTCATCGTTAAATCTTTATCCATCTGTGAAAAAATATAATATGGGTTTCAATTAATTCACATCAAAACACAAACTTCAGATATAAAAACAAAAGGTCAACGCTCATCACACAAAAATTCAAATCTTTACCTGAGCGACTACGGTGATATGAAGCATAGAGTTGGCAAAGATCACAGCATTGCTGTTGATCACAGATAAGTGCGGCTTCTCTATTTCAGCTAATGTTTTTTCAACACCCATTTTTTTCTCACAATGGATTCTTATTAGAACATCGTTGCATATGAACCGCGCCTTGATTTCAGGCAATTGCTCTGATAAACATGAGATATTCTCATCAGATGAAGATATTTCACCGCCAACGGTCACCATCTCAAATCTTCTAGATTCTACGTTTGATCTCTTGGAGGTCTGCTCCTCAAGTGTTTTCACTTTCTCTTGAAGGGTTTTCATGTACTCGATTGCATCTCCGAGAACAGAAGCCTTATCCAATTTAACATATCATTTTCATTCAAAAGATAGTATCTGTACTAAGTGGACCATGGGACGCAATATTCGGTGGTGGCAACCTACCCACGTTTGTGGTGGGAGCCGTTGCGGCTGCAGCAAGTGGAATCTTTGCACTCACCATGCAACCTTCACCATCTCCGGACGTCGTACTTTCCAAGGTTTCTGGTGGCGGTATGCATTAGAGTAACTAACTTAGTCTAACTCGAAAGGTTCCAGTCTAGTCAAGTCGAGTTGAGTCAGATTGGGACATGATTTAGGATGGAAAAAAATTTGTATCGATCAACGAATTCTCTTGTTGCTCTTACTCCCCTATATCTCTTCTATTAACCACAGACAGTTGAGCAAGCTACTTTAATGTGATAAACCTAAAATGAAAGTTATATCCACAAACCATGTTATACAATCCCACTACAAAGTACTCATTTGACGCCAAATTTCTACATATATGAACATTTCAACAAACCAAGTTATACAATCCCATTCCAAAGTACTCTGCACACCTACTTTCTATATATACGAACATTTCAACTCTAGAAATCCAAACCTTGGTGAATCCATAACCATTTTGTTGCAGTCCTTAAAATCTATTTTGCAGTCAATCAAAAGCTCAAGCAAATCGTTGTCTATCTTATGATATTGATCTAAGTAAACCTCTTAAACCTTCAACTAACAATCAAAATCATATTCAGTGCTAAAAATCTAGTACACACTGCCATTCAAAAAAAATCCTCAACCCTATATAAATCTATAACATTTTGGTTGTTTTTCTTAAACCTATATCGCCATCAGTCCATAGCTCAAGCAAATCTTTTGCATAAATGTCGCCTTTCACATCTAACTCAAGAAAAGTCAATGGCAGAAACCCTAAACCCTTGTAATCTAAAAATCTATGTACACATGATAAGCAGAACGATGAGTTCATATAGTTAATTACCTTCATTTGAGATTAAGAAAACTCACATGACCCCTAATCGAAAACCATGAGTAACATTAGGTGTATTTCATATAGCAAAACGAATCAGATTAGAGATGTAGGTTGCTGGCCTTCCATAATACAATTGAAAAAGAAAAAGAATGATACAATCGATTTGCAAGAGGAACCACCAAGCTAAGCCAATCACCTCCAAGAGCCGGCCAATCTACCATCCAAGATGTAAGCTGGTGACCGGATAACGGCCGGAACCCTAATCTGGCCTGAACCTGAACAAACATCACCGTTAACACCAGATCCAACCAAAAAGGATGTTGCATGACATTGATCTACTGATTTCATAACCAAATCGGAGGTGATAAACTTACCGGCATTGTTTGCTCAACGTGGGACCACCTCCGGCGCTTATGTCATTCTAGTGAATCCCAACTGTACACTTGGCGGAAAGCGGTATTACCGCCGTTGCTCCGCCACAGCTTGGCCGCTCTCGCCGGCGTGCCCGACGCTCTATCCTTTCCTTTCACGATAACTCTGGCAACTGCATTATCTTTTTTTGTTTTTTAAATGAAAGAGCGGCGGGTTTGGTTTATTGCTGGTGTTTTGATGCGTGGCACAAGGTCTTAACGTGAACAAAACACGTGGGCTCAAAAGTTGGCCCAATGAATATGTGCCAGGCTTTCTGGCACTATTCATTTCAAGTCTAAAATTAATAGATATTAATAATAATAATTAATAGGTATCCTCTAGATATTACTTTTACTTAAAGTAAATGAAAATAAATTTATTGGTGCACGTTAAATTAGATTTGTTATTCTTATTAATAGTTGTTATGCGAATTTAATTATAATTAATTATTATAAAAATATGACCTAATTAACGGCTTAGGTATGCCAAATAATATATTTTCATAATTAATTGTTAATTTACTATGTCACAAGTTGGTAAAGAAACAAATTAATAACATTATAATATAGTTAAGTTATTATTTCTTACTTTATAAAGCAATTCTTTATATAAGGTCGATTAAGTTACTCTTTCTTACTTTATATAAAATTTCTTCATATAGGGTCATAAGAAAACTGGACGGGGAAAAATTGATGATGGGAATTTTTTTTATAAAACAAAATATGTAAGATAATGGATAGGTGTGTGGTTAGAATATTTGTACAAGTTAGGTAATTGCTATGAATAGTGTTCATATTCACCATTATAGACGTATGATATTCTAAACTATGTATTGATCTCTATTAACTTAGGTTTTGTGTCTTCGTTATTCACATGCCATGTAAGTTATTTTTTTATTTAGTAATTTCGAGAATGAAATTTTCTTTTAGGGTGGCATAGTTGTAACACCCGAGAAAAAATACGTAATATTATACTTGAATAATATTTATAATGAGATAATGCCATTGATATTAAATGTGGTTCTATAGAATATGAATATTAAACATATCATCTAATAAAGAAAATACAATTAATTATCTAAAAAATATATCATCTGATAAATAAAATATAATTAGTTTTCTAAAAGAGAAATAAAAAACGAATGTTCTATAAGATACATCAAATTTAATTCCCAAATAGTTTGCATTTGGTCAAGGGATGTCAAAGGTGGATCGACCGAAACCAGTCTTTATTATAATAAAATGGTTCAATTTGAACCGGTTCTAATCAGTTCGATTTGGTTTTAACCAGTTTAAAAGGATATATTCTCAAACCATTTTTAAACTTAAACTGATAGGTCGGATAGGTTTTTGTCTGCTTTAGCCCAAGCCCAAATCTGGATCCATTTCATATTGGTACATAGGGGTGTTTACAGTTCGGTTTCAAACCATAAAACCGTCCAAACTGGCCATTAGTTTGGTTTCATGTTTGTTTTTTACCTAACTTTCGATCGGCCGGTTATAATATTTTGAAACCGTAAGAAATGGTTTGGTTTACGATTTATATAAAAAACAATATATTATATTATTAATCAATAATATTAACAATGCTAATCCTAAATTAACGGAGAAAATGACATGTGACATTAATATATTATTAATATGGTTTTTATTGATATTGTTTTCTTTACTTAATCCGTGTAACACACGGGGTGAATAACCTAGTATAATTTAAAAGTGTTACTTTTATGTATGTATTGTTTTTGTATGTGCTAGTTTTACTTTTTTTAAGTGCTAGGATATGTTCTTGTTACGGTTTGTATGATAAATATAGTTTGTACCGGAACCAACCCCTCATATGTATATATATCTCCTTCCTCATCAAATTAGGGTTAGGGTTTCTAAACCAGCCTCTGCAATATTCAACAAAAACTCAACAAAAATCCCCAATTTCTTCAATACCTAACCCTAGGTTTCGAATGGGGACAGAACGGAAGAGAAAGGTGAGTCTGTTCGACGTCGTGGACGATTCATCAACGGCGAAATTGAACAAAGCGAACGGCGGAGCCGCCGTGCACGGCGTCGACGGTATGCCGGTGGTGAACAGGTGGAATCTACGCCCGTACTCGCAGCGGTATTACGATATCTTGGAGAAGAGGAAAACGTTGCCGGTTTGGCATCAGAAAGAGGAGTTTCTTAAGGCGTTGAGGGAGAATCAAACCCTAATTTTGGTCGGTGAGACCGGTAGTGGTAAAACTACTCAGGTTAGTTTAGTTTGTTGGTTTTAAGTTTTGGTTTTTTTGTGACTGTTGTTTTGATTGGAGATCTGTAGGTAGGGATGAGAAATTTAGTATCAAATATTGTACCATATGGACATGGATTTACCGTTGAATTTTGCTTAAATTCAGTATCTGTAGTTCTGCACACTGCGGTACCGTACAGGTTCAGGCTTCGTATCGGTATCGTACTAAACCGGTACCAACTAAACACACAGAGTTTTTGAATTTAGCTTAATTTTGGTACCTTGCTATGTGCTTCGGTACCAGATCAGGATTTTTAATGGTATCGTAGCATACCAGTACCAACCGAATTGGTTTTAGAAAGCGCGCTGATGCGCGAGGCGCAGCTGCTGGGGCTTTTTCACTCAGCGCCTTGAGTATTTACAAGAAGCGCTCAAAAGGCGCAAATTTTAGTGTTTATTTGGGGGCTTTTTGGCATGAGGCGCGCCTCATGAATCTGAGGCGTTTTTATGCATAAAAATGTTGTACCTTGGGTCTTATGGCTTGTACATGTAGGTAAAATGGTATAAAAACTTCATTTATAGCTATATTTTGGTTAAAAGAAGCTAAAAGCCTAAGGGATATGCATGGGATGTATAAAAAAATTATATAAACACCTTGCGCCTCGGGTACGAAAAGCCCACCGCTTTTGCGCTTCACACCTCAATTTTAGACCTCGTCGCTTTTGTGCGCCTATCGCTTTTTAAAACCAAGACCGAACGCATACGACTAAACGGTATGATATTTTTTTTTTGTTGATAACATCGTAAATATCATTCCACACGGAAAATGGCAATTACAAAGCAATGGCAGGTAGTCGGGCAACAAGTTGCGCCGCCACCCCCTTTTGAATAGAAAAACCAATTCTACTAAATACAAAGTTTGAAACCTTTAGCGACGAAGAATTACTATTAACGACTTTTTGAACCCGATTCAAAAGTCGCACAGCGTCAGGAGCGAGACCACCAAAGGTATCAAACGCAAACGGGACAAACACATGTTGATTCTCCAGACAGACTTTCTCATGTTTTGCCACTTTGCTCGCCTCTGCCTTGAGCACCGCTTGCCCTACGACAAAGCCCTTGTCCTTGAGCCTGACAAGGGGGGAGACTCCAGTTAGATCTACACAAGCGTGTTTCCCCCCTTCCCATCCAAATACAAGAATGTCCGCCGGGCGTAAAGTGGACCTCCCCTCTAAGGGGTCAGTCAGGAAATTTACTGGAGCCTCCTTTTTGGCAGAGATCCCGGCCCGCTTAAGAACATCACATAACACATCTCTCACCCAATCATGCCGATATTTAAACCCTGGTAGCTCTTTACAGTGGATCGCGTGCTCGCCGAAAGAATCCAAACACGCTTTGCGGCATACCGGACATGGCTCGTCAACTGGGAACAAAGGAATCATCAGTCGGTATCTAAGGATAGCACGGTATTCCACAGCCGACATGTGTTGCCCCAAGCCTTCAATAGGTGCGACAGACAGAAAATCCTGAGCATGTGGGGCACGTAGACATTCAAACAAAGCTCTTTGCCGAGGGGATAAAACAAACTTCTCTTCAAACCTCTTGACAATTTCGCCATATAAGGCATTCGCCAGAATTTTCTGGGATTTAGGAGGGGCGGTGTCTTTAATGTAGAAACCGCCAATATCAAGGTTGGGAAGAGAACTATGCAAAAGGTCCAACGCACTCCTGTAATAGGAGTCTAAAACATCCCCACCACATTCTCGGAGTATGTGGTCTTGTAAACCCCAAGATTGGGCCCTTGAAGCCACGAAAGCATATGAAGAGGCATCCTCGGCCGTACAAATCCCTAAGCCTCCGAACCGGGTCGGGAGAGAAGCCAACCTCCACTGGAGATCTCCAAAAAAGGCACCCCCACAAACAACAATATCCTCTAATGCTCCCCAGAGGCCTTCATAAAAAACAGAGACAGCTCCCCCGACCAAAGAAGGCTGACACGTTCGCAAACCAAACAGTAATTTAGCAACACCCATACAAGAACGAAGCAAGAGGAGCTCGCTCTGAGGGTCCCGTAGGCGTTTAAGGCACCTCATCATCTCGACTGCACAGTTCGCTCTTTTAAGAGCCATACTACTAATAAACTCTGCATCACGACTAACGGCACCCCCTAGGAGTTTCACACCCAGCACCGGCCTCCCAATCCCCCGAGGGAATAAGCCCTCCTGAACCTTTACACCATTGCAGGTTGGCCAGAAAACTTCAGTTTTCTTTATATTAAGTTGAAGCCCTAAGGAAGGACCCTCAGCTCTGATGATATCTAAAGCATTAGCCACTTGGGTGGCATCTCCAATAAGCGTTCCGTCATCTAGGTACCAGGCGTGGAATAGAAGTTTGCAGCGATCCCTTATTCGGTGAACAAGGGGGTGTAGAACAAGGGCAAAAAGGAGGGGCCCCAAGGGGTCCCCCTGCTGAACGCCAGTAGTAGACCAAATATACTCATCCCCCACATATAATCTAGCTGGTTGACCATATAAAAAATCGACCCACGTAGAAATAGGACACCTTTTCCTTACCTCGTACAGTAGGGCTGTCCTATCAACCAAATTAAAAGCGTTCGAAAAATCAACAGTAAGCATAGCAAGAGACCCATACCCATCTTGGTGGTACTCATTAAGGAACCTGTTCGCACTATGAAGAACGGCCTCTGCCCCACACGGAATCCCTACCCCAAACTGGAAATCGCCAAGGTATTTGGTCATCTCCTTCCCAACACCTTTCATGGCCACCTTGGAGATCACCCTCCTCCAAATCGACCCAACAGCGATAGGCCTAATCCCATTATCCGGTTTGAGAAGAGGTGTAAGAGGAGCAGAAGCAACAAACTCCGCCAGACTCCTCGGGCATCTCCCCCCCAAGCACAAATTAACCATAGCTGAAGTAGCCCTAAGCAGGCTATCAGCAATCACAGACCCCTCCCCACAAAAAGCATCTAAAAGATGTTGGGCCCTTAAGCCATCTCTCCCGCACGACGTACCTTTGGGGAAAGATTTAATACACCCGAGCACACAATCGGACTCCACCACAAAAAGCATCTAAATGATATTTAGTTTTGGTTTTAGCTAAATTTGGTATCAGTACTATATGGTACGGTACTAGTACCGATTTCATCACTCTGTATGTTAATATTGGATGTGAGTTTGTTGATAGTGATTGACTGAATCAATATGCTGTGAACTGGGTTTTAAAAAGCGCGCCTTTTCAACAAAGCGCAAGAAAAGCGCAAATTTTGGGTTTTTTTGGGGTCTGAGGCAGCGCGCCTTGTGTACCTTGGGTGTTTTTATGCATCAAAGTGTTGTACTATAGGTTTTTTTATCTTGTACATGTAGGTAAAATCAAATAAAACATTATTTATAGCTATATTTTGGATAAGGGATGCTAAAAACTTATGGGATGTATAAATTGTTTTAATAATCTCCTTGCGCCTCGGGTACGAAAAGCCCACCACTTTTGCGCTTCGCTTCTCGGTTTTAGACCTCGTCGCTTTTGTGCGCCTCTTGCTTTAAAAAAAAACCAAGGCTGTGAAGTAGTTATTGGATTTCTGTTGGTTGAAAAGTTTGTGGAGCTTTTGGTTGTGAATCGTTTGGATTGTTCGGATTAGTTCAGTGCGTTGATTCTAACTCTAGTTTTATTGCGATTGTTGTTTTAATTGGAGATCTGTGTGTTAATTTTGGATGTGAGTTTGTTGATTGTGGTTAATTGAATCAATATTTTTGTGAAATGGTTGTTGGAATTCTGTTTGTTAAAAGTTTGTGGAGTTTTTGATTAAAAAATGTTTGGATTGTAACAGATTCCTCAATTTGTTTTGGAAGCTGTTGAGTTAGAGAGTGCGGATAAACGTAGGAAGTTCATGGTGGGATGCACGCAGCCTCGTAGGGTGGCTGCAATGTCTGTTTCCAGGAGAGTTGCGGAGGAAATGGATGTTACGATTGGAGAAGAAGTCGGTTACAGCATCCGGTTTGAAGATTGCAGCAGCGCAAAAACTGTCTTGAAGTAAGCTTTATAAATACTAGTGCAAATGATTAAATGAAATATGTTTCCAGATTTTATATATTATTATTTTTATTTCACTGACATTTATGTTTTGAGATAATAGATACTTGACAGACGGTATGCTATTACGAGAAGCGATGACCGACCCACTTCTAGAAAGGTATAAAGTGATAATTCTTGACGAAGCCCACGAAAGAACATTGGCTACTGATGTTCTATTCGGGCTCTTAAAAGAAGTGCTGAAAAACAGGCCTGATCTAAAGCTAGTTGTTATGAGTGCTACTCTCGAAGCCGAAAAGTTTCAGGGTTATTTCTTCGGTGCACCGTTAATGAAAGTTCCGGGCCGACTTCACCCTGTGGAGATCTTTTACACTCAAGAGCCCGAACGCGACTATCTTGAAGCAGCAATTCGAACCGTTGTACAAATTCACATGTGTGAGCCACCTGGCGATATCCTTGTTTTTCTCACCGGTGAAGAAGAAATTGAAGACGCCTGTCGAAAAATAACGAAAGAAGTCGGTAATTTAGGAGACCAGGTGGGGCCCGTGAAAGTGGTTCCACTTTATTCAACTCTCCCACCAGCTATGCAGCAGAAGATATTTGAACCCGCTCCAGCTCCGTTAACTGAAGGTGGGCCTGCGGGCCGGAAGATTGTGATTTCAACAAACATTGCTGAAACGTCTTTAACCATAGACGGGATAGTTTATGTTATCGACCCGGGGTTCGCAAAGCAGAAAGTTTATAACCCGCGTGTTCGAGTTGAGTCGTTATTAGTGTCCCCAATATCAAAGGCGAGTGCCCACCAGAGATCGGGTCGAGCTGGGAGAACACAACCCGGGAAATGTTTTAGATTATACACCGAGAAAAGTTTTAATAACGATTTACAACCACAGACGTACCCCGAGATTCTTCGATCTAATTTAGCGAATACGGTACTTACGTTGAAGAAACTTGGTATTGATGATCTTGTTCATTTTGATTTTATGGACCCACCTGCTCCTGAAACTTTGATGCGGGCTCTAGAGGTTTTGAATTACTTGGGAGCGTTGGATGATGAAGGAAATTTGACTAAATTGGGTGAAATTATGAGTGAATTCCCATTAGATCCTCAGATGGGAAAGATGCTTGTTGTTAGCCCTGAATTTAAATGTTCGAATGAAATCCTTTCAATCGCCGCAATGCTATCAGGTGCGTATTTCATTTTTGCTCAAATTTAGTTCTGTAGAGGCCGGTTAACGTACAAAACCACCTTATCGTGCGATGCGTACGTGAGCATCTCAACCGCACATCTGATCTAATCTAGGCCTTCAACTGAACGCAGTGACACAATAGTAATTAACTTTGCATAATTACCCATGTTATAGCATAATTACACGTTATAATACATAATTACACACGTTAGAATACATAATTACGCACATTATTTTCATAATTACGCATTGGTTAGGTTAAACCCTAATTACGCACGTTATGTGTATAGTTACACATGGGTTGGGTTAACCCTAATTACGCACGATATTTGCATAATCACGCACGTTATATTGGTGGTCACGTATCGTCGCACATCAAGAGCTTTTTGTATTTTAAACTTTCTCTACTTCTGTATATCGGTTACTACTTCCTCATTCATTTGCATGGTCTGAAATCTATGCATATGGTGATACATGTACACGGCTGACCGGCTGTATAGTGCTAAAAGGGAGAGGGGAGGTTCATAGGGGTGATTAATTGTGTGTTTTGAAAGTGATCATATGTTTTTATACAGAGTTGGTATTCGGTAATCGTATAAGTATGGTCAGTAATTTACACTAAAAAACTGGATGATCATTTTCAAAACAAACATCCAAACACGACTAAGATGTGTCTAAGGATGACATCAGCAACTGTTTTGTCTGGGTTCCATGTCAGCCGCTCGGTTCGGTTGACATGGAAATTGTAAGCAAGTGCTGATGCAGATAGTTGCAATTTCTCAGTATTCTCTCTCATGAAGCAAACGGTGTGGTTTCAAATCTGCTGACTGATTGACTGACCTACCTACCGTGGCCGATATAACAATTTTTTCTTTAGTACCCAATTGCTTTGTTCGGCCCCGAGAAGCCCAGAAGGCTGCTGACGAGGCTAAAGCCCGATTTGGACACATTGACGGGGACCACCTCACACTCTTGAATGTATATCATGCCTACAAACAGAATAGTAAGTGATTCTTTTCTTTCTTATAGGATATGTTTGGTATACAGTTTGTATGAGCTTTAGCTTTTTATTATAAAAAGAGTAAAATGCCATTTTCGTCTATGAGGTTTGGCTAGCTTTGCGACTTTCGTCTAAAGGTTTGTTTTTCCCCATCTGGATCCAAAAGGTTTGAAATCTTGCCATTTTCATCCACCTCGTTAACTCCATCCATTTTTTCTTTGTTAAGGCAGGGGTATTTTCGTCTTTTTTGTGAACTTAAAGGGCAATTCGCTCTTTTTTACTTTATGTACAAGCATTTAGCATAATGTACAAGTATACAAAAGACTGAATTGCCCTTTAAGCTCACAAAAAAGACGAAAATACCCAAGCTCACAAAAAAGACGAAAATACCCCTGATTTAATGGAAAAAAATGAATGGAGTTAACGAGCTGGATGAAAATGGCAAGATTTGAAACTTTTTGGATCCAAATGCGAAAAAACAAACCTTTGGATGAAAGTCGCAAAACTAGCCAAACGTCAGGGACGAAAATGGCATTTTACTCTTTAAAAAATTAGCTACAACTTCGATTTTGAAAAAAAAAAACTTTTAAAATCTCACTATTGAAGCCTTCAAATTGAGCTTTAATAGCATTTTGTATAGTGAAGCTTTACTGTTTATAGAACACAATCTGATTTAATGTTTATTATTGTTGGTTTCAGATGACGATCAATCATGGTGTTATGAGAACTTTGTGAATCACCGGGCCATGAAATCTGCAGACAACGTGAGGCAGCAGTTAGCCCGTATTATGGCCCGTTTCAACCTGAAGCTATGCAGCACGGATTTTAACAGCCGTGATTATTACATCAACATCAGAAAAGCTATGTTAGCAGGGTATTTTATGCAGGTTGCCCACCTGGAGCGCACCGGACATTATTTGACTGTTAAAGATAATCAAGTTAGTTGCTTTTTCCCTAAAACTTATATAATGGTGTGATATTTTATTATGGAATACTAGTAAGAGTAGTCAAACAAACCAAAGCGAACAGTCCGTGAACCGTTTGGCGGGAGGTTCGTTTCTGATTGTTTTTTAAATAAACGAACACGGACACAAAATTTCGTTCATTTAACTAGAATAAACATGAACAGAGGCCATGTTCGTTCATTTATATTCGTGAATGTTCAGTAACGTGTTCGTTTATGTTTGATTATGTTCGATAGCTAATTAGTGTTTCTAGTTTTTATATTTTCTTAAATACTTAAAAATTCCGACAAATAAAATATTTAATAAGTGTCGGCGTATTATATATTCTATTCATAAACGCTTGTTTGTGTTCGTTTGTTCCATTTGTGTTCATGAACTTTAGTTTGTGTTCATCAACGTTCGTTGCCTAAAATTATTGATGAACACAAACGAACAGGAACACGTTCATTTCCTTAACAAACGAACATGAACACGAACACGAACACTAACACACATGTTTTTTAACAATTGAACACAAAAAAGGTCTTGTTTGTGTTTGTTGGGTTCGTTTGCAGCCCTAAGAGTGAAAGCTTGTATTAACTATTTTTATTTATTTGCAGGTGGTTCATTTGCACCCGTCAAATTGTTTGGATCGTAAGCCGGAGTGGGTGATTTACAATGAATATGTGTTGACTAGCAGGAATTTCATACGCACTGTTTCAGAAGTTCGTGGTGAATGGTTAGTCATCTTTTGCTAATATAAGTTATTTAAATGGTCGACATTATGCAATTCCATTTTGTTAAATTAATGTATTTTTTTGGTATCAGGATTGTTGACATTGCTCCACACTACTATGATCTTGAAAACTTCCCGAATTGCGAAGCAAAACGCGCTCTTGAGAAGCTGTACAAGAAACGGGAAAAAGACAAGGACGAGAGCAGAAACAGAAGATAGAACTAAACGAAACCCTTGATCGATCACCTATAATTAAAACAAACTGTTCTGGATGAAGTTTTCAACGGACTGTTTATGTATCTTAATTTAGTATTAGTTCATTTGTTCCATACGGATTTTGAATAATCTTAAAATCAGATCAATGTTTTATCTTAATACTATGTGACATGTTTGGCATTAAAAAGATGAATTTCGTTAGGGGTTGCAATTTCTGACACACCTGAAACGCTGACACGCAAATAATCAGGTTGCTGAGTTGTCATACTTGACTTGTCGTGTTCAAGTGTACAAGTTTAATTAAACAGGTTAACCGCCAACTTGTTTAACCCATGTACACCCATCAACTTATGTTACACGTTTACAACTTGATTGCTACCTGCCAACCCGTTTAACATGTATGGAAAAATGGGTTATATTCGGATTACACATTTTATAACAACATTTTAGGGTCAATGTTTCGGTTATGCCATTTTGTGAACCAACTTTCAGCATTGACACTTACACCCCTTCCGCTTTCTAAATGTCAATTTTACCATTTTGAGTTTTACATGCTTATTTTTATATACGTGGGTCAAATATAATACGTTTTCGTGCTTATTTTTATCTACGTTAATGGTTTGTCTACGTTTAGATGTAAATTTTTCTCGGTAATGAGTCAGGTCAAATATAATATGTTTCGATGGGTCAAAATACTAGTTAACAACAAATCTGTCGACTCTTCAACCTGGCACGATCTGGCTATCATCTCTATATATTTATAGAAAGAGTTTATGTGTACTCATACAGAACATTGTGATGTAACAGACACATATTTGATGGTGTAATGTCGCCCCGCATTCAGAAAATATAATGTGAATTGCACGGTTTAGTTACGAGGAACCAGCGTACCCAAATGAGCCATAACGGTTCGGTTTATTCAGTTTCGACTGCAACAACTTACTTACATATAACTTAACTGAGCCTCACACACTTGAAAAAATAAGCAAAAAATAAACCCTACTCACAAGAGTACAAAGGATGGCACACAAACTATAAAACACGATCCTGTGTCCCGAATAAAAGTCTCAGCGTTTGGTCACAATCAAATTCTTGTAAACGTTGTCGATTCCCGCCTGCACCGTAACAAAATACACATTTTTAACACAGCCGAAAAACATCACGGAAAGTGAAAACGTAGTTAAAAAAACTTGTAACTCTACCTTGTAACGGTTCAAAAGCTTATCTCTTCGTTTCTTCATAGTTGCAGTTAGTAAATCCTTTTCACCTTCAAATGTCTCCGGCTCCACAATTACGCCCTTTATATGCTCGAAACCTCTTAGCTACAAGAACAAAAAGCGAAAGAAGAAATGCGCGTATTAAATATCAGTCACAAACGTTTTAAGTTATAACATCTTTAGAAATTTGTATACCTTATTTCTTTCCGCTGTAGATTTAAGCTCCGAGAGAATATATTCTCTGAGTTGTGTATGATTACACAACTCAGAGTACGAAACTTTGAGCCCATTTTGATGGGCCCACTTTTCGCTGTGCTCTTTACTCGGCACAACTACTGCAACCAACGATGACTTGAAGCTATCCCCATACACCCAAATCTAGTCACATATATATTTGAGTTTTTTAGTCGCGAAACTAGTAGAAAGCAACATACATGAATTATAAAAGTACGGGTAACGATATTTACATCTTCAATGATCGGGGTGATGCCATAAACTTTCTCGAGATATTCAAGTGCAATATACTCCCCTTGAGATAGTTTTATCAAATGTTTCTTTCTATCGATGATTTTTACTACCCCGTTTGGTTGCATCTCACCAATATCACCTGATGATGCAAAAAAAACAGAGATAAGCCTAAGCGTTTATCACATAAATAGTTAACCGAATTTAGCTTGATATTTTTTCTAACTTGGGTATTTTTTAACTTTTTTTTCTGTTAGTAACTTTGACTATGTTGACTTTTACAGACGTGGCGCTGCTAAAAACGGTAACTTACAATATCACGTTGAACCGGATTTTTTGCAAGTTTTACTGTCTTATGGGTGAAAACAATGTGGGGCCAGTCACATACTAGAACAAAGTTTGTTAACTTTATAAGCATAATACTCGAGTAAAGTATATGGACGGTCCCTGTGGTTGACCAAAATTTTCGATTTGGTCCCTGGCTTTTCAAAAGTACATGGATGGTCCTTGTGGTTTGCACTTTGTAACGCATTTAGTAGCAAAAGTTAGAGGCTATATGCGTTACAAAGTGCAAACCACAGGGACCATCCGCGTACTTTAGAAAAGCTAGGGACCGAATCCAAAATATTGGTTAACCACAGGGACCATCCGTGTACTTTACTCCACAGTATTCACATTAAGATAAGTGGGAAATAAGAGGGTTACTTAACCTGTATGAAACCACCCATCTTTGATAACTTCATTGGTGAGTTCTGGATTCTTGTAGTAACCCGAAAAAGATGTTTTTCCCTTAACACATATTTCACCACGTGGTGGATCGGATAACGGGTCATAATCCATTTCCGGGACTTCTACTAGACGAAAATCTGTATATACAAATGGCGATCCAACGGTTCCAAGCATGCACATTTCATCCGGGAACCCAAGAGTTGCTAAACCACATGTTTCTGTCATCCCTGCAATAGCAATCGAGCCGTTTCAGTTGTAGCAAAATTTCTTGTATGGACCCTTTAAGTTAACAAAAGAGACGAAAATACCCCTAACTTAACGGAGAAAAATGGATGGAGTTAACGAGCCGGATGAAAATGGTAAGATTTCAAACCTTTTGGATCCAGATGCGAAAAAACAAACCTTTGGACAAAAGTCGCGAAACTAGCCAAACCTAAGAGACGAAAATGGCATTTTACTCGTGCTTTTAATAAAATTTAGGGGCTTAATCATGAAAAAAAATGACGTTTTTGTTATATTTTGAAAATCGGAAGGGTTTAAACATGCAAAAAAAAAAAAAAAAGACTTTTATGTTACTAAAAAAATAAAATGATTTTGGTTATTGTAAACATCTGAAAATTTTTAAATGCACTGCTAACGACTTTTGAGTTTTGACCCCTTTTGACCTCTAATTTTCATCTTTATAATTCTCGGAATACTTACCGTATCCTTGCAACACAAAAGCACATGATGTAACTCTCAAGAATTCTTCAACTTCACTACTTAACGGAGCTCCTCCGGATACAATAAGACGAATACGGCCACCCAGCCTGTTCTTAACCTATGATAATAAATGCATTCATTATCAACAAAAGGATAATATAATTACCAAAATAATGCTAAATCAAATAACAAAATGATCTACGGTTCGTATGCGTCGTTATAAATAAACTTTGGGCTTCTTATAACCCGTTCGGCCATTTTGAGATAAAACACAACCCGAATCAATCCATTTATAAGCAAACGGGTCAAATTATCAACTATCGTATTTGAAAAATAAATGGTGCATAAACAAACCAACCTTCCTGAAAGCAAGAAGATCTGCAAGTGGTGATGCATATTTCTGCTTGTAACCGGCTTTCATCCATCTAAGTTTGCTGAATTTTTACATTATGAGAATATTATTATTCGGATCTAATGTTATATCCTTATTTCTTAATAAGGGAAAAAATAGATATTTAAAAAAAGAAGTGATTAATTACTAGTTGTATAGAAGGTGAAATATTTTCCTCCTTCTTGGATTAACTTCTTCTAGCCCTTTAAGCACACCTGAAATAACAAAAGATGTCAAAATAAATTTAAAAATCACGTAACGATTGTCGCAATTATGCTGAAAATATGCAAAAGAAAAGGTTATAAACAATGACTTAGTGAGTGTTGCACCTTCATGAATTCTTTCCAAAACTCTAGGAACTCCAGCCAAGAATGTTGGCTTCAACTCCATCATATCATCTCTCAATGCATTTATATCCTTCAAAAAGTAATGTTAAATTAAATTAAGAGTAAATTTCTGTTTTCGTCCCTGAGGTTTGTCAATTTTAATTAGTTTAGTCCAAAAATCTAATTTATAACAAATCCAGCCCTGAAGTTTGCATTTCTTAATGCTTTTCATCCATAAGGGTGTTTTTTCATTTAATTCTTAGGGATGAAAAGCGTTAAGAAATGCAAACCTTAGGGATGAAAAACGTTAAGAAATGTAAACCTTAGGGATGAAAAGCGTTAAGAAATGCAAACCTTAGGGATGGTTTTGTTATAAATTAGATTTTTGGACTAAACTAGTTAAAATGGACAAACCTCAGGGACGAAAATAGAAATTTACTCTTAAATTAAAGTAAATTCAACGATCGATGTGTTTTCTATTCATGACAGTAATAAATTACAAGCAGAGATAGATTTCAATTTATGACCAAAAAGATGCAAAGTTAAGGATTTACCCCGTGATAGAAGCCAACGGAAGCACCCTTACGGATAAAATATTCTTCAATCATGCGGTCCAGAATGTGTGCAAGAGGCAAGAAAGATAAATAAACATCATCCACGGTCATCTACAATAATGACACGTAAAATAAGCACGATTATCACTCTCAATGTCAGAGAAAGTACAAGACACATTATCATTGTGACAAGAAGATTTCACTAGAACAATAATATTTTTATTATAGTGTTGTAGGACAAATATATACCTTGTCTTCGAATTGCTCCATGAAAAGATCGACTCCTCGTATGTTTATAGTAGCATTTTCATGAGTTATTATAACACCTTTTGGATCTCCACTAGTGCCACTAGTGTACATAATTGTACATATTGCAGATGGTTCAGGTGTGTGTAGCTCTGATGGATGTTTACTGCCCTACTCGAAAATAAATAAATTATAAAAACTTGAAGAGCAGAAAAGGTTGTTTAAATAAAAAATCCCAAATATCCGTCAACTAATCAACCCGATTGAGATAAAACACAACCCAAATCAACCCGTTAATAAGTAAACACGTCGAAATTGCGGCGAACTTTATTAAATCCTAATGAACAACTAACCATATGAAGGAACTCGTTCCACGCATACGATTTTATCCCCATGGAATCCGCTTTTTTCTTTTCGTCTTCTTTCATTGAAGTAAAGCAAACAATCACTGCAATCATATAAGGAAAAAAAAACTAGTTTAATCATTTATCACTTAATTTTCAACTGCAATTGTTTATATACAAAATTTGAACTTTAGTATAAGTGTTTAGTTCACTCACACTTTAACCGTTGGGTATGTATACAATCTGGATTCAGTAGCTGCAAAATGAAAGCAATATTATCTAAAAAGTTTGAATTTTTATGATTGAAAGTATCGGACTAATTTATGGTGCTTACTTCTTTAACTTTTTTATCTTGGACAAAAACAACATCAACTTCGGCATGGTCCAATATAAAGTTGACCGCTCCTGGTCCTGCTTACGTAAAAGATTAAAAGCCCGTTAACATTTTAATTGAACAGAGTGAGTTAACCGGGTGTTGGATTCGCGTTTTGGATGAACAGAATATGTCTCTCTAATCATCTGATTATACAAGGATCTAAATAATTAGTTTAGAAACCAGTATAACACATCCAAACACTACCTTTCACAACTTGCATTAAACTTTATATACAGTTAAATAGCAAATAGCACATAGTCGTTTTCAAATCGCGCGTCCAAACACCCTTTAAGATTAAAAAAAAGAGTAACATGCCACTTCCGTCCGTCCCTGAGGTTTGGACACTTTTGCAACTTTCATCCAAAGGTTTGTTTTTCCACATCTGGGTCCTTGTGGTTTCAAAATCTTGTCATTTTCGTCCCAGAGGGCCAAACCTCGGACGAAAGTCGCAATAAATTGCCAAACCTCAGGGATGAAAATGGCAAGATTTGGAAACCTCGAGGACCCAGATGCGGAAAAACAAAGCTTTGGATGAAAGTCGCATAAATGGCCAAACCTCAGGGACGAAAATGGTATTTTACTCTTAGAAAAATGAAGCAAAAAATTGGTTTACCAAGGGTATCATATAGAGGCACAGAAATGTAACTCTGGGCATTGCAGGCCTGATTAAATGCAACAAAAAAAAAACAGTTAAATAAATAAAATCTACTCGGAATGGCTATCATAAAAGTCCACAAACGGGTCGAAAATATGAAAACCAAAACTAAAAACTTACCTCCATTGCCACAATCCATTGAGGGCAGTTTGCTCCATAGATTCCCACTTTACAGCCCTGTTAGAGTAAAAAATAAAACCAAAATTATTAATTTAGTTACACAAAATTTTCATGATTATCCATGATCATCTTCCTAATTACCGAAAATCTATATTATTATCCATGATTGTCTTCTTAATTACATTAAAAAATTATAATTATACATGATCATCTTCCTAATTACATAAAAAAATATAATTATACATGATCATCTTCCTAATTACATAAAATCTTTATAATTGTCCATGTCCATCTTCCTAATTACATAAAATCTTTATGATTATCTTCCTAATTACACAAAATATTTACGATTATCTTCTTAATTACACAAAATCTTTTTGATTATCTTCCTAATTACACAAAATCTTTAACATTATCCATGACTATCTTCCTAATCACATAAAATCTTTATGGTTATTAATCATCATCATCATCATCTTCCTAATAACTTACAGGTCCAATTCCTGAAGCCCTCAAGGCTGCAGCAGCATTCAAAACCTCATCATACACAGTCTTGTAACTCTTCCACAAATATGGCCCCCACTGTACATCAAACACAACACACAAATCAACTTCAAAAACTAACACAACACCCACATCATCATTCCAAGAATCCACAATAAAACCATCAAAAAATCAAAAAAGTTAATTACTTTTCCATCAACAAACTCTCTCCATCCCAGCATCTTGTTGTCTGGATACTTTTCAACTGAATTCCTACAAATTCAAGATTATTAATCTTTACATAAAAATCATTAATTTTTACATAAAAATTATTAATTTTTTCAAAAATAACAATAAAAGCAAGAATCTTGAAGTACCTACAAAATTCAAGATTAGTAATTTTTACATGAAAAATCATTACTTTTTACTTAAAAATCATTACTTTTTACAAAAATAACAATAAAAGCAAGAATCTTGAAGTGCCTACAAGTTCAAGATTAGTAACTTTTACATAAAAACATTATTTTTACATAAAAATCATTACTTTTTACAAAAATAAAACAATAAAAGCAAGAATCTTGAAGTACCTACAAATTCAAGATTATTAACTTTTACATAAAAATCATAACTTTTTATATAAAATAAGAATG
>JARYGA010024560.1:0-22440 GCA_030545235.1 Helianthus tuberosus | reverse complement strand
AACAAATATACAATCAAAATTTCTAAATTTTCATTTATAGATTATATTATGCTTCCATATATATTTTTTTTATCTTACAACCGTTTTATTTGTTTATTTTACACATACTGGTTTTTATTAATATTATTGTTATTATACAAACACAGATTCACCATCTACATCTCCCTCGTCAACTTGCATTTTTAATAACAATGTTCTCTTTCATCATATTTCCATGAGATTTGTCCCCCAATCTCTCGGATCCTATTCCCAGCTTCCATCAGCTCTTCGCTAAAATGGCGGAGTTTAGCCATATTCTCATTACTCATCGGTGGATTTGGTAAAGGTTCTGGATCGAACGGAGGGAAAAGCGTATAGGGATTATTGAGAAGGTTTTGGAATTGCCAATCATTAGTCCACCATTCGTTCATTCCTAAAGGCTGGGTGTGGATTATAGGTTATGGGATTGCTGGGTCTAAGTTCATTGGAAGTTGGGTTTCAATAGGATGAATAAAAACATTTTCATTGACATGCTTAATAGTATTATAGCTTGCCAATATAAAATCTAGCTCTTCCTGAGATGATAACCCCTTAATTTGCCTAGAGCTTTCCCCAATTTCCATTTTCTTAGGCTTGGTTTTCTCAAGAGGTGAAGCGTTGAATTCTATAGGTTCTTCTATGTCTGGTATATACCTATTGAAATCTCTGGAAACCTCTATTTTTACTGGATAGAGATTTAGGCTTTGAAGAGCTTCAGACAAGTTACTCATGCTGTTTAGCAAAATACACACAATTACTAATTAAAATTTTATAACAAAATTTCATAGATAACCTTTAAATATTATTTCATACTGGGTAACTATAAAATAACTAAAATTTTAAAACATACTAGGATTTATTATAAATTTATTTATTTACTGGATATGGTTTATGGATTTGTAGGTGATAAAGGTTGCTAAAACTTAATTCAAAGTATTAAAGATATGCATTTACTGCTACAGTGGCTAGCATATAGAGATCCGCCCATTTTTCATCTAACTTATCTTCCCAAGGTGATTTACTGGTTAATTCCTGGGTTTCTGTTTAACTTTCTTTTCTCGAGATTTCTTTATTTTCTCCTTACTTTTCCTAATAATCAAATTTCTTTTATTAGGAGAAAGTGGTTCCTCATATTGTGCCTTTCGCACAAATATTCCTTCTTCAGGGATTGCAAAGTGATTTGAGGGTTTGGTTTGGGATGTACTTCCCTTCTCGTTGGATGACCTATCTAATTTAAGATAGCTATTTGAAAGCTTTTGCTTACCCATACTGTAACTAACAAATAGTCAGTTAATAAAACACATAATCACATAATGGTAATCAGGAAAAATTAAGTATTTCTAAATACTTAATTGGCTTAAATCAGTTGCTCTGATACCACATTTTTCTGTCACGGCCCCCGACCTGGTTTGACCCATTTCAGGAGCCGCGGGACAGAAAATCCCGTGGTATTTATTTAATTGAGTTTAACAGCGGAAGTTTAACATCGGGATCTTTTTAAAGCTAAAATTTTTCCCGATTATTTTATTTCGAAATCTCGGGATAAAACCCCGGTAATTTACAATCATATGATTTCACGGAGAAATCTTTAGGTTACATAACATGATTTCTTTATTTTATAATGAGCCACTTTCTTAAGCTTGCAGTGCTTCACGGCACTTTTTCCTGAATCACAACAGATCACCTGAAACTTGTTTGAAAAAGGTTTTGTCAGCGGGAAATACTGGTGAATCATTCATTTTACAGAAAACGACACATAGTTATTAATTACAGCATAAGAGCGATTACGATGGTTTCTATCTTATTGTTATATGGCACCGTGTCACCTCCTGGTGACGATGGTCATACCACTATTGAGTCCTGTCACCCAATTAGTGATGATATATCACTGTCAGGGCTTATTTTCCTACCCTCTGTTAGGGCTTATTAGCCTAACACCGTGAGAAATTAGTAATGTGCACAATACCCCACTAGCCATTGATTAAGATTACCACGACTTAATCCCTGTAATTATAACATTTGAAAATAATTTGAGGTATTGTAAAATAGTTGATAAAAAGAGAATGACTCACATTGCAGATTTAATTGAGCAGAGCCTAACCTACTGATTAGCCTTTTAACCTAAATTAATAACATGCACATAACTCAGTTAGTAACTTAATACAGCGTTTATGATAACTCACGAGATTAAAACCCTCACAACGAATGACAAAGTGCGATACTTAAACATCCATCGATTTAACGACGAATGACAAAGCATAAACCCTAATGTGGGCAGCACTTAAACATCCATTGGATAGTTTAAATCGATCGGACATTGAATCGTAGCAGCGATCGAGTTATTACCCTGTATTGCGGCAGCACTTCGTGAATCGTGTGTGTTTTTAGACTGTTTCTGCTATAACTCAGTGTACGTAATGAGATTTTACGTCGTTTCAACTCCAGAATTCATGTCCCAAACCCTTCTATTTATAGTCAAAATTTGACCCCCTCGCGTGACGCGAGGGGTACCCCTCTGGGCG
This sequence comes from Helianthus tuberosus, assembly GCA_030545235.1. Lineage (NCBI taxonomy): Eukaryota > Viridiplantae > Streptophyta > Magnoliopsida > Asterales > Asteraceae > Helianthus > Helianthus tuberosus. The sequence goes on along the minus strand of JARYGA010024560.1, from coordinate 19,900 downwards.
TCGCGTGGCGCGAGGGGTCCCTATTTACCATAGGGTAGCTACGTGTGTGTATAGGCTTGCTGAGTTGACAGATTTGTAAAATTCGATTTTGACAGATAGTTATGTGGATAATCGTAACTAGGGTTTACCCCCCTGAGTTTTAGGGGCCCTGATCCTGATTCTGATTGTTCTGAAAATTTCAGGGTTTGTGCAGAATCACTTGGGTGTTTTAATTAGGGTTTCCTATTGAACTAAATATAATAATAAATAATAATTTTGGTGAGAGTTGTTACATATAAGTACAACTCTTTTTGTACTTAGGAGCCTGGCTTAACACCACTTTATGAGACTCAGATCTTTGATTGGATGAATGCTGAGATTCATCCCTTTTTGATGCATGTGAGTGTGATAAGGGTTTTGAGTGAGCTTTGGACCGAACATTACTCGGTTCCTTAAATATCTTATCCACCACTTGAGCAACTGCGGTGTCAATCATAGCTTGCAGTTCAGCGTTTGTAAGATTTATTCTGGCCTCATTATTGTTTTCTTCCCGCGGATGACTATTTACTTCATCAGATCCAGCCATAATTTCGGTACTATATCAAACAATAAGGTTATATTTAATTTATGTAATAAATCATCACATTAATGATTAGATAGTCATGGTATTATTAAACCATATAGACCATTTTAAGAATAAATAACAATCACTGAAATATAATTCTTTATATTTATTAAACAGGAGAATATAAATCACATTTGTCAAAGTCATAAAAGACATTTTCCTTTAGCACAAGGCTCGTCTCGAAGGACATTTAGATAGCGCAAAAATGCCATGTCATAAGGACGATTAGAATATAACTAATGATCCTGGGATCAGTGATCTTTTAAGGGTCGAACATAGTTCATCGCCTTATTGACAAGAAGTTTATAAAGTAGAACTATCATTGTCATTGTTACACCTTTGCTTGCAAGCATACATCTCAAATGGATGTCTTAGGCGTATACATCATATTGATGTTTATTAGCCATGATTCACATAGATCATATAGGCTATGAAAGTGATTTGGGAAAGTCCAAGTACATTTGGAAGCTTGTGTGGTTTTTCGTACCACACAACCAGGAATGTTAACATGTTTTCAGATGTTAACATGGAGTTATTTTCTTAAAAAGGTTGTACCATCATAGCCATTTATATTTTTGGCTATGTTATACCCTTAAGAATTTCTTTGACAGATCAATTTAAAACTGAAATGATATAGCATGTTGATGTAATAAAATATATATTTAAAAATCAAAAATAAACTTCATTAGATCATAAAACTAGTACAACGATGCCCTAAACGGGACTTGAAACAACACACTGCCCACGCAGGGGCTACAGAAATAGAAAATAAGTCCACGCAGGGACTTGGTATAGAAAATAAAATAATGTCCTTGGAGGGACTTGATTAAAAGATAATACAAGATAAAATAAACAACTTCCTACTTCTTCTTGCCTTTAATGAGATTCGCAAGGCCTTTGAGGAAGCCGTTATGCTTCTTTTTGGTTTCATCTGCTTCACGTTCAACTTTGTCTAACCTCTGAAGTATTTCTTGGGTTTGCTCCTGTTGGGGAGGAGGAGGTTGATGATAAGGTGGGTATTGGTACCCCTGCACCGGATATCCAGTTGGGTAAACTGGTGGGTAAGAAGAAGGATAAAGTGCATTATACCGTGCAACAGTAGGATATGGATCATGGGTTCCATAATCTGTTGGATATCCAGATGGGTTATACCCAGATGAACCTGGGTATGTTGGTATTGGGTTGTCAAAACCCACTGGCGGTGGCGGTGGTGCATCAGAAACTGACGGGGGATTATTTTATGGCACCGCATTCGAGGGTCCGCCCAATTGGGGGTCCTCGGGAATAGGAGGGTAAGAACTTGAACCATGAGGGGATGTGAATCGTGGTCCCCCACGCACAGACATTTGAGCATTCCTCCTTCACCTTGGCGGCTCGGGAGGTGGTTGAGGTGGTTCCTCCACTGGTAAATGTGGTGGGGTAACCGCTTGAAGTTACGGTTCAATCAAAGGAGGTTGAGCAGGAGAGTTATGATATGAAGGGGTGAATTCCCATTCATACTTTGACCACCATTCTTTAAATGAATCGGGCCCCTGGTATGGCGATCCTTGATATGAAGAACCGCTCGAGATACTAATCGGGTGGCCCGGTGTTCTGGTTTGCATTTCTGGGTCAGGGTCGTCGTCCACTTCCATCTCCTGAGAGAAGTGATCTTCTGGTCCTAAGGGATTGAAACCAAAGAGATTGTTGACATAGTCGTTCGGATTGAACTGACCTGGGGAATAAATGGAATCGGAGTGATGGAAAGAATGGGAGTGAAGGGAATGGTGAGATTAGTTCGAATGATGGGACTCCTGAGAGTGATGGGAATGTTGGGGTTCATCAGGAATGGGTTGCCCAAAGTATGGAGGGTCGGATGGTGAGGATCCTAGAGAAACAGAATGCCTCGCCGACTCGAAATTATGACTCCAATGGTCCTGAGAGTCAGAACTAGAGAAGGTCGCTGACGGGGTACATCGATGGGATGGTCCCGCGTGGCCCGATGGCCCTCTTCTCATTGGTCCCTTTCCTTTGCCTCTCACACGTGGAGGCATTTTCCAAGAAATTAACCTGTCAAAACAAGTAAATATAATATAAACAATAAAAGGAAAGTTAAGAATAAATCCTAGGTCATTAACCTAGACTCGGAAGTCTAAGGAATGTGCTTATTGTGTCATTGAGATTAAACACAAAAGGTTAGTGTTTAATTCACTCAATGTTGGCTCTGATACCAACCTGTCACACCCCAATATTTCCATATATTACTGGTGGGCCCGGTGGGGAGTGTCGTGACGTAGTTGATATCATCATTGTCAATACACATAATATAATAGCACAACGGAAGGCTTGGTGAATAAGATATTACAAACCATAATGTCTGAGTGTTCGACGAAAGAATATACAGACTGGAATGTAATAAGATCCACAGGCAGATCATAAATAAAATACAAGAAACGGAAAATAACATACTCCAGGTATCTAGGGATTTGCAAGATCCTCTTATATAACACCTAGTAGCTCCAGCCTATTTACGAGAAGTACCTATCAATCAATCTTTAGAAAATACGTCAGTTTACACTGCTAAATACAATTAACTGACACATTTGAAAAGTTTTTATGAAAATTGATTTAGGTGCACAAGGCATAAATAATTTATAACTTGGGACAATTATTTAAATATAATCTTGTATACAGATTTACATGTTTGTTTTACAATTGGGGCCGGTTGGAAGCCAGTCGTGATTAACCGACTCACCACTTATAGAACCCAGAAAGGAGTTATCCCCAACATGTGGGTTTATATTTTAGCATTTGCATCTGTCAGGTGTATGCCTACACCCCGTGCATAGGTTGTGGCCATTTTCAAACGAAATGAGCCGAGAATATCCAGGACACGGTCGAATTAACCCCCAAATGTTTATATTATCAAACAAGAGAGATTAAAATGGGTTATGTAAATTTATTAATCACAATCCGATTAAATGATTTCATACCCGACCAAGTGGTATTATTATAATACCATATCCCAAGCCCGTATAAGGGAAAATAAGTTAAAAGTATTTACCTGAGCTTAAAAGTGAAAGTAACTCAGCCGTAAATCCTAAAGCTTTATGATGGTACCTTCTACTGGATGCTACTTAATCTGTATAGAAGGTTTAATAACCTATTAGGATGCTAACAGGTCTTTAATTAAGTAAAGGACTTAGACCAGCTAGCTAGGAAGAAACTTTACTGTTCTAAACACTAGATTAAGCGGAGACCGGAATAGAATGTGGTTTAGACCCGACAAGCTTGGATACTTGTATAATATGGGTAAACTAAACACATTCTGGAAATTAAGGATTTAATGATAAGGTTAAAACTGTTTCGGCTATTTTAAGTAAACTAGTCACATAAATCGATCCGAACGCATAAATGCGTAACGGGTAACCAAATGTATTATATACAGGTCTTATTTGTTATTATGCTTAAAATATGTTAATACATCAGTAGGATGTTAACATATATACCCAAAAAGTATTTAAAACCATTTTAAGTCTCGTAAGGGCATTTTGGTAATTTTAATGCTTATAAAAGAGATTTTATGACAAACTGAAGTTCTGGTCTTTTGTAATCAGTAAAAACATTTAATTTATCTCATTACATCAGTAAGATATTACATCTATGTGAGGTTTACCATTTATGGCCAAACTATGACCCGAAATGGCATTTTGGTCATTTCACATAGGCTTTTAAGGGCATTTTTGGAAACCTGAGTTCATAACTTATACCTACTGTAATAATACTTAAATTTGTTTAAAAAAGATTTCAGTAGGTAACAAGTCTTAGATGTTAAATATGGTTTTAAACCATACTATGCACCTAATTAGTGTAAAACTCGCTAATTGACGATAATCAAGATGTTTATGTAAATCTGATATTTTTATCAGTTTTAAATTCTCAAAATAATTTATTTAATGTATGAAATCAGTAGGAAAAAGTTTGGCAATCAAATCCTTTGTTAATCTCATTTTATGCCTAAAAAGGGTATTATCGTCATAACCGAATTTCACAAGAACTCTATGTTTTAAACAGATTATAATCTGGCCAAAAATCTTAAAATTCCTTAAAAATAATATCTTAACAGTAGGTAATGAGTTTTGATTCAAAATCCAAGTTTAAACATGCGTTATGCAAGATATCGTAAATTTAATAAAAGCTTCTATTTACAATATCGAGCATAACTCCTATTTGGGACCAAGAACTAATGTCAAATTTTCAGGGCAAGTTTAAATATCAGTAGCAATGGTTTTTGTCCTCTCACATTTCTAAAAATCTCATTCATATGACAAAAGGGTATTTACGGCATTATAAGCATATTAACAAATAAGTGCATATAATTCAAACTACTAAGGACCAAGCAATATAACTCCAGAGGGTTATACTACTGAGAAATGTGGTCCTAATGGAAGCTTAAAACATGGGAGAATTAAGCTTAAACGGGTCAGAACTGAAAGTCAAAGCAAAAGTCAAGCTTTTGCGACTTTCGGTTATAAACTGACCTTAGACTGATAATTGCCGGGTTAGGACTAATTAAACATGTTTTAATATTAATTACCAAGTCATTAGAATGTTAAAATATAATTTAGAACCTTTGTTTTATTAATTTAAATCATTTTTAAACTTTCTGTCCAGTTTGACTTTTTGTCAAACTAGTTTGACCCGACAATTAACTAGTCAAACGAAATAATTAGGAGGTGCCCTTTTAAGGGTTAACCACCTACCTTAATATGGTTCCATAACCACTTTCGTTTCGATCAGTGGCTGGACCAATTTTGATTAAACCGAAAGTCAAAGCTAAATTACGATATGTTTGACTTTTCGGTAATTAAGCTAATAAAAAGGACTAAGCAGGGATCAAAACTCTTACTAATGGTCATTGCTATCTTTTCTACACTTGAAAGTCTTCTCCTAAGGTTTGCAAGCTCCAGAAGAGTGATTGAAAGATGTTGCAAATGAAGTGTGTATAAGAACTATGAACTAGTGCTTCTTATATACAAATTTCCAAATGTTTAGATCATCTACAACTGTAATGGATGCTCCTAGGATCACCCCAGGTGTCCTAGTGGATTAATAAAACTGACATACAACCCCTAGAATCGATCTGAACGAGGTTAAGGCGGTGCAACAGCTGAAACCTGCACCTGTCCTCATTTTTCTACGCTAGGGACTTCTACGCGGCCTGCGTAGAAGTTCTTTGTGGGTTACGCGGCCCGCCTGGAGGTGGGGCTCAGGTTAAACAAGTTTCAAACATGGCAGAATCATTTCCTGGCCAATTAAACCTTATATAACTTGATTTTTGACAAGTAAGGCCCTTGTAGTTAGTTTGTGCAGGCTCAAGGATGTATAATCAAACTTCGTTAGGCTCGATTTCATTAAATATCACTATAAATGCAAGTTTCATCAAATTGACACTTTTCACCCAAAGTCTTGAAAACTTGCTTAACGATCTCAGAACCACGTGAAATTTATACCACTTATTCTTGAGAGTATATTTGAATATTTCGAAGCCTCGGGTTCGTTAAAATGTCACTCAGAGGTCAGAATTAACATGTTGACACGTTTAACCCCTGTAGTTTTATAATCTTTCGATTATTTTCACAAACGGCTTCTTATATTCAATTAATCACTCGTTTAAGAATATATTCTTCACGTATGGTCATTCAGAGGCTCAAGTTTGGCATGTTGACACTTTTAGTCCCTTCGCATACATATTTTCACTGTTTGTCAACTTTAGTCCTTCAAACTCAATCTTTCACATATTTAGAGTTTAGGACACGTGTCTATATATAATTGGACACGTTTTTACGTGGTGTTACAAGAATTCCCCTGACCGTCTTAACATACACCCTCCTTCTGTTGTCAAAACGGAGGACGAATCGCCTGATTGCCAGAGTGTATCTCCAGGAAACGATTGTTGCCATTTTTGGCGTTTTGGTTAAGTTGGCGTTTTGGTTAAAGATGTTTTTATTTGCAGAAATGGATAGATTGAACTGATTATGGAAGTTATGTGTTTTACCTCGTTTATATAATGATGTTTTGGCGCGTAATTTATTAGGGAATTTCTTCTAATATAATGTTAATAACTGAAATTCAATTACTGTGTTGTTCCATTTTCCTGTAATATCCAACGCGTTTTATTACTAATTTTTTCCGTTTAGTTTTAATGGCGTTTTATTTTTTTTGTATGGCGTTTTATCATTTGATTGCGTTTTGAATATGAGCGGTAAAAGACCCTTTTACCCTTAATGAAGCGCGTCCCACATAATAAAATTGATGTTATTTACGAAAACGCCACCGCGCAATCTAGTCCATGGATTGTTTTGATCGGACGACCCATAAGCGTTCTCACACTTTTCACCGTTTTCTCTAAATCCTGACCCTATATATAAAAATATATATATATATATATTTATATATAGGGGATGGTACAAATGAAAACCACTTTTATTGTGAAAACTCGAAAACTAACTAAAAAAAACCTAAAAAACACACCAATTTTTTTTTCATTTTTTTTATAAAAAAGCGCAGGTTTTTGTATATAAATATTTTTTTCAAAAAAAAAAATTGTATTACACATGTGTATGTGTAGTATTACACAGCACTACAAAAAAGATTTTTTTATATACTAAAAGTAGTGAAAATTATTATGCAAAAAAAAAATTGTATGTTTTTTTGGCATTTTTTAATTAGTTTTCGAGTTTTCACAATAACTAGTGGTTTTAATTTGAACATTCCCCTATATATATATATATATATATAGGGAGAAGATCATGCGAGAACCACCTCTTATTGCGAGAACCGCGAGAACTAATGTGAACACAACCAAAAATGCCTAAAAATAGCTAAAAATCACAAAAAAAAAAAAAAATTGAATTATTTTTTTTTTCTTATAAAAGTAGCGATTTTTTTTATTAAAAATATTAAAAAAATTCAAAAAAAATTTTTTAGATTTTTTTAGGTTTTTTTGGGGTTTAGTTTTTAGCATTTTAGCTTTGGGGGGGGGGGGGGGGTTAGGTTTTTTTTTTGGGGGGGGGGGGGGTGGGGGTTAGGTTTTTTTAGGTTGTGTTCACATTGGTTTTCGCGGTTCTCACAATAAAGGTGGTTCTCGCATGAGCTCCTCCCTATATATATATATATATATAAACATTAAAAATAATGATTGAGAGGGTTTCATTCTATTGCATGTGTCTTATTGGAAGGGGAAATGAAGCCCTCCGTTGATGTGACGCCACTAACTTAACTTCACGACACAGTAGGTTTTATTTCCCCTTCAAATAATAGACATGCAAAACAATAGAATAAACTCAGAAAGTTATACCCCGTAGCCTTGCGATCTTTTGGTAGCCCCAATTTTGACAACTGAAATATAAAGATTAAGAACTCATATCTTCCTACGCAAATTAAATTTCATTATGTATAATTAATTTCTTTCATTATTCGATCATGATTTATGATATATATACAATCTGAGATTTTGGGTGCATCATGGGCAAGCTGCACCGGTTAAAAGTAGTTCAAAGACAAAGTTGGTCACCTTTTAAATAAGAAAAGAGAGATCGATATATAAATGGGTCAACGAATGGATCAGCAGCAGCAGATGGTATCCCAACAAAAACAAAAGAGACGCATTTAAACTTTAAAAGTGAGCTAGGGTGGGGTCGTCCATAATTGAAAGGGTGATGGGTACGTTCAGTTTGCATGTGCGGACAACATGTTTAATGTTGTTGCAGATGGATAATACAAGACACACTTGATCCATTTACCCTTTTCTTTTCTCTTACCCTCAGATTCTTACCGATATGGTTGTCTTTTATCCCAACACACACATCAGATAGTGTAAGCAAGAATCTAGGCACGTAAACAAACTGAATGTTCAGCAAATCGTTTGTGAATCGTCCGACAATTAGTTCTTTTGTGCTCGTTTATTTAATAAAAAAATGAACATGAACAAAAATGTATGTTCGTTTAGTTACACAAACGAACATGACACATGTCTCGAATGTTCATTTACGTTTGTTCGTTTAAATTCATTTATGTTCGCTCGTTTAAGTTCATTTATTTGTTTGTTTAAGTTCTTTCGTTTAGGCCCGTTCATATTTTCATTTAAATTTGTTAGGCCCTTTACAATTTAGCGTAGTTTTATCAAATTAAAATATTGCCATTACACTACAAGAAAGTTTGTTTGATGTATCGGCCTTTCCCGGAGACATGGACATGTCGTCGGCAGAGCATCTCCCGGCAACATGCAGTAACAGCTAACCTTTTGTCGCCGTTGCCTCGTAGCTAAAAGTGATTAAAATCGTCGCAAAAAGGTCGAGTTGCTGATCCCTTTCCCAACGACATGTCTACTATAAATGGTCGACCCAAAGTCAATTTACCTGATTAAAAAATGAATAATAATATAAACTAGGTGTATCACCCGTGTAACCACACGGGTAAGTTTAGTAATGATCGAAATCAAATACTAAAAAACAGATTATAATATATCATTTAAATTTTGGTCTTTAGTTATATATCTTTATAAAGTAATGTTAAAAACAGTATGTGTGACCACACGGGTAGCTTTAATAACTATCGAAATAGATTATAATACATCATTTATATTGTTTGTATTTAATACAACTAATCAAATGTTATTGATCAGTTTAATAAAGCCCATTATATTTTATCCAATTAAGGTTAATAATAGATTAGGTTTTGTAGGCCCATTAAAACCCTTATATAAAATTCGGCCCCAAATTCTAATCACTCATCTACCGTTCCATTTGTATCTCCAAACTTCGAAGGGCGACAAACCAACGACAGGGAGTGTTAAAGATGTTTCCTTATCAGCAAAAGGTAATCCAAAATGTATTGATTGGATTTTGTTTTTCTGAAATCTTTGCTTCATGTAATTTTTTATACCACGCTTGCATGTATGATTTTTGATCTTAGGTTTGTTCTTTTATATGAAGTGTAATTTTTGATCATGTTTGTTTATTTGATTTGTTATACTTCAGATTCCATCATATGAATGTTCGTATTGATGTTCGATTGAAGTTTTTACTTTTATATGGATGTTCGATTGAGGTGTAGATATTTAGGGCTATGTTAAAAATGATTGCTTATCGGTTGTTGTATAAAGATTTTTTAAGATTATGATGTTTAGTAAACTTTCAGTTGGTGTTCTTAACAGATTTTATAAGGTTTTTTTACATGTTTGGAGTTTTGTATCACACTGATAAAAATAGAAACATATTAATAAGCTTTAGAAACTCTCAGCATCTAAAATAACATTTGGTATTTCACATTGTTGACATTGAATATACCCAAATAACCTTTTAATATTATATAACATTTTAGTCTATTAGTTATACTCTTTTTAATTGCATTAATTAGAATAATCTTTTAACATTTTTCATAAATAATACTCATCAACTTAAAATGATTGTTGTTGATACATCTGTTGACTTTGTTTAACAGATGGATGAAAATATATGTTTAAAATCACTGTTGGGTTAAACAGTGTTTTGAGGAGAAAACAGTGGTTTGTCATTAGACAAACAGTGGTTTGACCATGGACAAGCAGACTTTTGAACCAGTGGTTTGACTTAGGTCAAACAGGTTTGTTCAAAGTACGGACAACTAATGGGCAAGTCTTTGAAGTCAAGATATATGATATAGGAAACCTCTATTATCTCTACAATGGGTGGTATTCCGTAGTTCAAACTTTGAAACTACAATCTGGATCATGGCTCGTATTTCAGTATGAAGAAGCATTACAAAGTTTCCGGATATTTTATTTCTATGACAATATTGCATTTGCTCCATCTGATTATTTTTACTACAGACCCAATGGCGATTTTGATAAACCTGATGCTATGGTATGTAGTTCGCAACGTGGATTCGGTATATTTATTATTGTTTCTTATTTATTATGGTTCCGTATATGAAACTACTAATATTTTTTTTCTCGTTGTAGCATATCAATCGTTTATTTGTACATCACAAGATGGACAATACCATTCCAAATTATCCGGTTGTTATTAGAGGTCCTGGGAAGCATAATTTTTTTGTTCGAATGGATGTTAGTGACAATCAGCTTTACATAACAATTGGATGGGATCGGATTAAGAAGAAATTTTCACTAACTGATGAACATCTTCTTGTGTTTGAAATGATTGATCTTCACACTTTTGATATGTCTGTTTTCAATTGTTCCAAGGATGCTGATTTAATGTTGCCACCGGAATTATATGATGTTATTAAGGAAGAAGTGGTAGAAGAGGTTATCAGTATCTCTGATGGTGAAGATGTGGATGACATAACTAAGGACAATGAAACTGAAATACTCGCTGTAACTACGAACAACGAAACTATTCCAGTAGTTTTCCGTGTGGACAATCATTTTGTAAGTTTTTGTAACCAAAAAGTAGTAACACGAACTTACATTGTATCAACCATATTATAATACTATCTTTGTTAACATTAATTTTTGTTTGTTACAGCGCATTAAAAAAGTTCTTGCTAAAAAACTTGGGTTGGATAGGAAAAGAACTTTAAAGATTGTAGATGCTGCTGGAAATGTTTGGGATGTTCGAGTTGGTATCGAGTCTCCTAATGATCGCTTTTACATAAAAAACATGAAACAGTTTGTGAAGGATAAAAACTTGGTTCCTCGTGAAGAGTTTACCCTTAAGTTCGTCATGGGTAAAGGTATTTTCTTGTTTGACTGAATGGTTGTGGCGCTTTTTCAGATAATATTATTTTGTATGGAAACAATGTTTTTTGTTTGTGGTTGCTGGTTTGCTCAAAACACTTTTGTAAAGGTTGGTAGTTTAGTTTTGGTGTTGGCAGTACGAAGGATTAGCTACTGAACAGATGGATTACTTGCATTAGTTATTTCTTGTCTTTTAGATATATGTTATTGTTATTTAGCTTTCATTATTTTATAATTGTTAAAGGTTGGTAGTTTAGTTTTGGTGTTGGCAGTACGAAGGATTAGCTACTGAACAGATGGATTACTTGCATTAGTTATTTCTTGTCTTTTAGATATATGTTATTGTTATTTAGCTTTCATTATTTTATAATTGTTAAAGGTATCATTTTTTTAAAATGTATACTATATTTTAAAACAATTATGTAAAATAACATCCATTATCATTAGATAAAAAAAACATCTTGATAGGATATGCAAAACATAATACTAAATAACTTCAAACATTAAAGACTTTTCTTCAAAATGCTATTTCTACAAAGACTATAGATTTTGTAGAACTTCTTTGTAGACCACGTTAGTTGTGGTTTTGCACACTTGTTTTCCCCTGTCACATATTAAGATCTTCAAACCCTTCCTGCTCTTTACTCGTGATACAGCAACGTATAGTTGTCCGTGACTAAAAACTGGCCTTGGAAGATATAAGCCTACACGTTCAAGTGATTGTCCCTGGATTTTGTTAATGGTCATTGCAAAGCATAGAGATAATGGGAACTGTCTTCGTGCAATTTTCACTGGTATTCTTTTATCGGACGGTGTCATTTTCAATCTTGAAATCAAAGTATGATGACCTATATTATTTCCAGTAATAATCTTTGCTTCGATTACAAGTTTTCCAAGTTTTGTTACTTGAAGTCGTGTACCATTACACAGACCATTTGTTTGATCAATGTTTCTAAGTAACATTACCGGAGCTCCAACTTTGAGAACCAATTTATGGTTAGGTAATCCTGACAGATGCAATTTGTTTAATACATCCGGAGGAAACAATGCCATGTTAAGGTCGGTTTGATCCTCAGACTCACATAAAGTATTTGAACTGAGATATATCTTTTCTTCACCAGGCATACTATTTAACAGTTCTGTATTTATTGAATCTACAACTTCATTTGTGGGTGCAAGAATGGCTCTTTGTTGGAAATAATTTGAATTGCACAAAAACTTTTGCATATCCGGATATGTGAAAGCGATCAATGAAGATATAGGATTGACTGCATCGAGTATAAGTAAATCATCTGGAATTTCAATTTCCACTTCTCCATCATTTGGACCACCAAGTAGACCATCACCAAGCTTTAAAATCCATTCAGCAAATTCCTTGGTCTCGTTAAAATTGCTTGATTTGGTACCCATTTTTAACCTCATGTTTTCAGTTAACTTGAGTAACTGACAATCCTGCCATATATAAGAAGAATTCAATGAAGAATTTACAATCATGCTTCTGGTACCTTTTGGAATGACTGGAAGGATTTGTCTAAAATCACCGCCAAAAAGCACAATCTTTCCACCAAAAGGTTTGTTCTGCAAGGACAGATTATTGGAACATGCTATATCTCTCATTGTTCTATCCAGAGCTTCAAAACAATGCTTATGTGTCATTGGCGCTTCATCCCAGATTATCATCTTAGTTTGTTTGATTAAGCCTCCTAGCTCACTGTTTGGTTCAAATATAGAATCCTCGTTAACATTTATCGGAATTACAAACCTGGAATGAGCCGTTCTACCACCATCTAATAGAAGTGATGCAATACCACTGGATGCAACATTCAACACAACTTCACCATTGGAACGTAACGTAGCTGCAAATGTTTTCCACAGAAATGTTTTACCAGTTCCACCGTAACCATATAGAAAGAAAACTCCTCCACTTCCTTTAACAACTGCATTCATAACGGTTTGATACACTTTTCGCTGTTCATCAGTTAAAAATTTTAGGGAAGCTGCAAGTTCCTTTTTTAAGATAGCCCGATCATACGAAAGTTCCTTCATTATCAATTGATTGTTGAATGCTGAAGTGTAGTTGTCAGGAACATTTGGCATGTCAGTAAAGTTGCTTAACGTACTTCCATAACCAAGTAACAGTTTTTCAACATGTGCTAAGCAAATGTTTTCAATCTCTTCCTCTTTAAGAATCAAATCTAAAAAATATAATAGATGTTTAGTAATTAGATTTTTTAAACACTTGATTAAAGTAAAATGGAATATGAAATTTGATTTAAGTTTTTAAAATTACCAGGAATACCAGTAATCCTCCGTTGCTGATATAATATATCTTCACATAATAGAGATTTTGTTTCCTTCCAGAAAATACCCGGCCTAGAAATGGAGTTTGACATCAAGAGCATTACAAAAAATGTACGCAAGAAATCAGAAGTAGTCCATGCACTTGCTTCATTAATGGCCATTAAATACTCCTTATCATCATCCAACAGACCGCGAGCGAAACACGCATCTTTAAAAGTATGATATATTTTTCCATCAACTTTTTTATATCATTGAAACTCATTGGTCCTATAACGTGATTCAATAAAATTCTCAAGAAATAACAATCACCAAGTGATGGAGGTACATAATGTATCCTACCAACTGCACCAAAAGGTTTTTTTCTGCGTACCCACTTTCGTGTTTTGCGTTTCCATACAAAGTATCTGGGGAACTCTATATACTTCAAAGTCCTAGCAAATGCATCCGTTTGATTACATTTCATCCATTCTGTGAACATAGACATTTTCACAGTTGGGTTACTGACCACGTCACACAAGTTTGAATTATCGTCATAAACAATAGCCTGACCATCTTCACAGTGAAAAGGTAATATTTCAACAGATGGAAGCCGATAGTGTATGTCAAACTTAAAGATTCTCCAAGCAGCTTCACACGCTGAAATATATCTACAATCAAGATATGATTTAACTTCATCTACTTCTGTTTCGTTTGATAGATTTTCATTATTTGTCATTTCCTTGTTTTGAGGATTCACATTAGCAGTGGAGGTAGTTTCGTAAACAGAAGCTGTCACTCTATCCGGACCCTTATTAATGTATTTGAAGAGATATTTGATGGATCCTGTTTGGTTACACCACTCAACATTTATGTGGCACTGATACTTTTTTAGTAGCATAGCATTGTACGGAACCACAAACCTATTGTCAAGTAAGATGCCATTTTTTTCTACTGTGTTGCATGATTGACGACGTCGGTAGACAGGATATCCTTCAGAATCAACACAAGTCTCATCTACATATTTTTTCGGAAAGTTCTTCGAACATTTTAAATTAACCATGCATGGAGAATGAGGATTGTCTGTACCACAAGGACCATGGATCATAAATTGTTTGACAAGTTCATACAGTGAAGCATCCATCTCTTTGTCAGGTATTTCAGCACTAATAACCAAATCGATTTATTTAGCCGTTGGAAATTTGCTCTCGGCACTTAAGAACAAACATATATGAGCATGAGGTAGACCACGTTTCTGAAATTCGATTGTATAAATAACTGAAATATTACATCCAAAAAAGTGTTAGTAAAAGTATTATTTGAGAAATTAATTAAAACAATTTACAATGACTTACTTGCTTGTATCTCACCAAAGAATTTATGTTTCTTGAAATCTTGAATTAGATGATTGATTTTAATTTTGAATAACCGTGCGATGATATCCGGTCTATCTTGAGGGTTCAACCGTTTGTCTTTTAAACATCTATAAATCTCAGGCCAATTGGGATTACAAGTGACTGTTATGAAGAGATCCGGATATCCTACAGCTTTGCAGATTGCCATAGCATCTAGATACTTTTGCATCATATATCTTGCTCCACCGGTAAATGAAGATGGCAACAAAATTCGTTTTCCACAATTTGACGCATCGCTTTGGCCACTTTGAACACTTTGATTTAAATTCTTAAATGTTTGACTTCTAAGTTTGGGTTGTTGTGTCTTTATGTAAGCTAACCGTGCAGATTCTATCATTGTATACGCATCAACTACAAACTGTTGAAATAGCTTTTGAGCATTGAGTAACAACGAAAATTGGTTGGCTCTGTCTTGTATTCTGTAACTAAAGAACTCTCTCATTGTGGTACTGGTTCTAAGTATGTCATAATCAACTGAAACACCTCGATGTTTAATACCAAGTCTAAATCCATCTTCTGCATATGGGAAGATAAGTGGATATTGCAATGCAAGATAAGAGGGATGAAGCTCACTGATTCTCTGAAGATCGCCTGATTTTGTTTGAACTATGATATCCCTTTTATCAAATGCTCCATCAAAATCACCAATTATTAAGGCAGCAATTTCTTCAGCTGTAGGCAAGTTAAAAATTCTACCATCCTTATCCCTTACTCCAATGAGCTTAAGTCGTACATTTTGCCAATCATTTTGTTTAAAACAATCTCGTACCATTCTAAATGACTTCACAAGTGGATTGCATGAATCCAACATTTTTTTAAGACTCGATATGATGGCAAGATCAAGTTGTTGTTTAGTGTCTGTCTTCAAACCTTGGTCGACACTGTGTAAAAAACGACATTATTGTATAGATCAGATATATATAAAACACTTGACATAAATCAGAATTTACTGAATGCTTAATTTACCTTACAGCCTTTTGACGATTAAAATCCTCGTTTTGGGAATCATAAATATAAAGCTGTGAAAATTTGGGGTCTTCACCATCATTCGGTAGCAGACTACCAATGCGATGGTAATTTTGTCCTTGCAGTCCAAAAACATAAGGACCTTTGGTTTTTTGAAAAGTTTTAGAAACCTTGCCACCAAGGGATGTGAAGGAAAACATCATGTTATATGCTCGAATGTTATTCATGAAATTGCGGCTTTCAGGAGTAACTCTTTTGTAAAATCTTTCGAGCAGTGGAGGAGGAGCAGGTGAGGAAGGCAATTCAACATCTCCGTTCGAACAACAAAGAGAAAAAGAAGATTTCTTAGAATCCAAATTACCCCTAAGCATTTCATCTTTCCAAATCATTGCATGACAGTAAGAACATACAAAAATAGCATCTCCATGATCAACGTATTCTACAAAATTATATAGGCAGGAAAAAAAACGATCAAATAAGTGAAATATTAGGAGATTAAACTGTTATTTGGAAAGATACTTTGATAAGTTTAAAGAGGGTAGTTACCTCTTGCAATTCCGAAAATCTATTTTACGATAGAAGATGGTAAACAATCCTCCGAATCGGGATCGTCAAAGTTAGACCTTTCACCAGGGTAGGAATTTTGTTTTCCTGCCGTTCCATTTTGGAAAAGGCAAATTAACATCGGTTACAACAGATAGGAATATAAGCAATAGATTCGGCAAATATAGTGACTCAGAAAACTATATTTAGTTTTGCATTAAAAGTAAAACACATACCACTAAAAGCTACTACGGAACATTTTGGCAACTGTCGAGAAGTTCTATTGTCAATATTCGGAGGAGTTGGAATATCACTTCGACGGGACCTTACTGTCACAGAATCCACTTGCAAGACAAAATTTATAAATGTTATCAAACTTACATTAACATTCAATAAATGATTAACAGTAATAACAAAAGTGTATATAGCATACAGTTTGTAATATCTGTTAATGGACTTCTATCAATTTTATGATTTGATGGTTGAAGAGGAGTGACCATTGAAGATGTGCTGCTTAAATCAGCTACAATGGATAAATCAAATTTACTTATATCCATGGTTTTCAAACTTTGTTTCCTCTTTCTAGAGTCATAAACACCATAATTAGCCTTTCCAGATTGTCCTAAAATTCAAACAAAGGGACAAGGTCAAATCAGATAGCATAGCTAAAAAAAATAAGATTTATAGCCTTTCTAGATTGTCCTAAAATTCAAACTTTGTTTCCTCTTTCTAGAGTCATAAACACCACAATTTTCACATATGACCATCAAAAACATACCTCCATTATCGTTTTTTGTGATAGTAACATTGCCCAGAAATGTATCAATAATAGGAGGTGTCTGTACAAATTGAACCACACCCCTGTTTCTACGCTTATTCAATATAGACTTTCTTATCTTCCTTGATTCTTTGGAGTGTTGGGGACTGCACTGTGGAAAATACTCTCTATGTCTTGGTATGAGTATCTTTTTATTCTCCATAACTGTAAATAAGAATTGAGCACATATGTGTGATTTAGGGCTAGCTATAGGTAATTATTGTAATCAATGTCCAAAAAAAACATTTATTCTCAACAGCTAGTGGTGATTGAAGATCCCTATTGAAACCCTACCTAAATAAGTGGATGGTCACATCAAATGTTGAGAATAGATTTAAACAAATGAGATAGAAAAACCTACCATTTAGTGTTCATTGATTGCTTCCAAACAAAGAGCGTCTTGAATTATAGGTTGAGTTTTTGGCGCTAATTTTAAATCTTCAATTTGATTCATTCGAAAAAGAAGCTATAAACATAGCGGACAATATGAAATGGTGATTTAACATACCTGATTCATTTTGTGGGCCTTTGACAGGATTTTATGGTTGACAACTTATGGGCCAGAAATTATTGAAAGAATTAGACCATTTAATTGCAAACTTAAGCCACATTAGTTGGCTCTTTTCTTTTGTATAAAAAATATAACCAAGTGAAACTGAAAAATCAATAATTTATAGGGATTTAAATAGTACATATTTTATTATCATCCTTGTCTTGGTTTTACCAACATATTGGTTCCTACAATAAAATTATTACAACGCGATCCACAAGATTTATATTTTGGAGTTGAAGTTTAATGATAGATTTTTACCGAGTCAGATTGTCCAATAATTTATGTGCACCAAGAAATTTATATGGATTTAACTACTACATGTTTGCAAACATTCTTGTCTTGGTTTTATTAGGAACTATGATGGACTCCTTAGAAACATCATAATTTATATGGATCTAAATACTACATATTTTTTAATCATCCTTGGACCCCTTAGAAACAAATAGTGACGTTTAACTCAAAGAATTATATTTATGAATTATATCCTGTGATAATGTTTAGAAACATGTAGTAGTTAAATCCATATAAATTTCTTTGGACCCCTTAGAAACATCATAATTTATATGGATTTAAATACTACATATTTTTAATCATCCTTGTCTTGGTAAATCAGTTTAAATCAATTTCTTGTCTTGGTTTTATTAGGAACTGTGATGGACTCCTTAAAAACATCATAATTTATATGGATCTAAACACTACATATTTTTTAATCATCGTTGTCTTGGTTTGACCAATATATTGGTGACTACAATGAAGTTACTATAACGCGGCCAAATAGCCAACTTATTTAAAGTTGAAGTTTAACTCAAAGAATTATATTTATGAATTATATCCTGTCATAATGTTTAGAAATATGTAGTAGTTAAATCCATATAAATTTCTTTGGACCCCTTAGAAACATCATAATTTATATGGATTTAAATACTAGATATTTTTAATCATCCTTGTCTTGGTTTGACCAATATACTGGTTACTACAATGAAGTTACTTTAACGCGACCAAATAGCCAACTTATTTAAACTTGAAGTTTAACTCAAAGAATTATATTTATGAATTATATCCTGTCATAACAAAAATCGATTTAACACAAAAGATATAATGAAAATTGAAGACAAAGTGCTGCTATTTAATCGACCGCCCTAAATCAGGTGCTGCTAAAGACCAAAGCCCGGCTTGGACTAAAGTAGTGGAATGAAGAAACAGTGGTTTACTTTGTCTATTGTAATAGTATCAGTGTTTACCTAGCCGTAGTTATATGTAACAGTGGTTAAAGAGGAACGATAATAACAGCCAAAACTGGTGAATGGTTGAACGCTCAAATACTAAAAAATAGATTATAATATATCAGTGGATTCATCATAAGCAGCTGTTTGCATTAGACTTTAAATCATTTCTTTCATCAGAACCGCAGATGCTCAAAACATTTGTGAAAAGCTTATTCACTGATGATTCATAAGAGGCAAACAATATGGTTCACATCAGCGGATTCATCATCAGCAGCTGTTTGCATTAGACTTTCCCCTTTAAAGTGGTTATAACATCTGATGCCCCTCATCCACTGTTTGTATACTACAACTGCTGTCCATTAAGCACTGCTTGTGTTCAACAACTGCTCAAGACAAAGTCCTGCTATTTAATCTACTGCCCTAACTCAAGTGCTGCTAAAGACCAAAGCCCTACTTGTGTCTATTGTAATAGTATCGGTGTTTAGCTAGCAGTAGTTATATGTAACAGTGGTCAAACAGGAACAGATAAAAAGAGCCAAAACTGGTTCACATCAGTGGATTCATCATAAGCAGCTGTTTGCATTACACTTTCCCCTTTAAAGTGGTTATAACATCTGATGCCCCTCATCAACTGTTTGTATACTACAACTGCTGTCCCTTAAGTACTGCTTGTGTACAACAACTGCTGAAGATAAAGTGCTGCTATTTAATCTACTGCGCGAATTCAAGTACTCCTAAAGACCAAAGCCCTGCTTAGAAAGAAGCAGTGGACCGAAGAA
>JARYGA010024559.1:0-83907 GCA_030545235.1 Helianthus tuberosus | reverse complement strand
TAGACTTTCGAACCCGACCCGTTTGGTGGTTCATTAGGATCCGACCAAACATATTTTGTGATCATAGTTATATAGGGAATAACCTTCCAAGGTTATACCTTATGGTCACTTCATTTAGTTAGTTGTATGATAGGTAATTTATATGCCTTAGGAAAATGACCAAAATGCCCTTTTTACGCATAAATTCATTTTAAGCATATGTAACCTAAATTTTTATATCTAAACTGATTAGGTAACATTATTAGACATGTTAAGGCATATAATACTTATCATAGGACTAGTTAGGCGGTCCGAACGTGTTTTACGCGAACGACACATTGAAGTAGCGTAAGCTACCTAAACGAGTCGTAATGGGTCGTAAGCACTTAGGTTAGGTTTCGATTTAGTATGTAGGCTTTGTTAAACCATGTCATATGAGTTCCAATACTCATTTGGTTTATGAAACCTCATCCTATCCGATCTACCGATTTAGGTCTGGTTTATTTACGTAGTTACTTATATTAGGTGCCGATTGATTTCCGTGATTCCTCTAGCTTTGCTTGGTTGTTATTCAAGACTTCTAAGCATTCTCAAGTGAGTACATAGTCCCCTCTTTTACTGTTTTCAATGTTTTGGGGTGAAACATGTGTACCTAATTGTTATGTTCATGATTTCAAAGTATAATTGATTATACATGTTAGTACTTATCTTTTGACAAACTGAATGATTATTTATGGTTTAAACACTATTTTTTCAAAGATTATAAAATTAAATGTTGGATTGTACTTGTTTTATACGTTCACCATACCGGTTGGTAGTATGATATAGCGCTATAGGATTTGACACCCCATTCCTGTTGTATGGAATGTCAGAAACCGATATTTTATCCAAATAGGGATTGCCTTTGTGGAATTTCTATAGTCTCAAAGGTGTATTTTGATACACTAAGGTTTGGATGAATTCTAAAATCACATTTTTGTTGTATATTTTGTTATACTCCCAAAGGTATAGTTTGTTATGCTCTCATATGTGATATGGTACAAAACAACATGTATTTTGTTAATTACCCAAACATAGTTTGATATGTTATTCATAAAACCAAAGCATAGTTTAATATGTTATTCACAAAGCTTTAAACCAAAGCATAGTTTAATATGTTATTAATAAAACCAAAGTATACTTTTGATATACTACTGGAAACTATTATTTTGACGACTAAAGCATATTTAATATACTATCTGTTTAACTATTTTGGAACCGAAATATATTTGATATATTACTTATTCGACTTTTCTAAAACCAAAGTATATTTTTATGTATACTACAAACCTTTTATCAAAATATTGTTATACAAACTCATTTTACTTAATTATTTAATTATCTATGCATCATTCTTTTATATCATCAAATTTCTTGTAAAATTTCGCATGATTTATAAAGAAAACATTTTTAAAGTTCATGACTACTTTTTGTTAAAACATTCTTTTAAACTTACAAGTCATGAATCATGCATTAATAAAACCTATGTATCTCACAGGCATTTTTATGCTGACGAACCTATTTTTACACATGTTTCAGGTGCTGCTATGTGATGATTGTTGATACATGCTATACATAGGATGGACTCGTGCCTTAGCGACTTTAAAACTTGAAAGACAATATTTGTATTAATTTGATTTGTAATAAAACAATGAGTTCATTAATCCAATAAAACGAAATTATTTAAATCCGTGGTTGTGAAACAATGATTCTGTTACAACACTCCCCGACGTTTCCGCCACGATTAGTTGTTTTTCGTGGTCGGGGTGTGACAGAAAAGTTGGTATCAGAGCCAATGGTTATAGGGAATTAGGTTATTAGTAATGCTTTGACCTAGACTATAACCTTCCTAGGACCCTAACACAAGTTATCTTGTGTTTAGTTTTAAAACAATACGTTCGCCTATCTTTAGGTGACAACCACAACAAGAACACAAATTTCAAATCCGCTTTGAAAACCAATCATCTGTTCTAGGATGATTGATTACTACGTTTTGAACCCTCTAAGTTTTCAAAATCTCATCAAAGTTTGGTCTAAATAATGTGAACAGGTGCAAACTGGAAGGGTTGGTGCCTGTACCCTGAGTCTTCTGTCTAAGGCTAGAGTGTTCATACAAATCCGTAGTATCGGACCAGTCACTCTTACCTGGGAACTCTTGGGGTGAGTGTCCACTTATAGGCGAGCATGTCTTCGCGATACATTATGAGGACCTATTTACTTTGATTCAGCTTTTGTGTGTCGTTTGTTTGCTTGCCATCACCCATGCTTTTTGGTCAGTAATTGCAACATCTCATTCTTACCCAATGCCATTTCACTTGTTTTCTCTCTTGTTTCCCCTTTTAGAATGCCTCCACGACGCGACAATTAGGTACCTAATGAAGAACTGGCAGCTATCATTACGCAACAAATGGCTGCTGCAATCCCAAACATCATTGCTCAATGTAACCAAGCCCTCAACAACAATAATGCCCCATGCAACTTCAAGACATTCAACTCTGCCAAGCCATCAAAGTTTTCTGGGTCTCAAGGAGCGACTGCACTTCTACAATGGTTCGAGAGTCTAGAGAGCATCTTCAGACATGTTCAGTGTCCGAACGAGCGAAAGGTAGAGTTCGCATCTAGTGTTTTTGAGAAACGAGCTTTAACGTGGTGGAATGGTGTGATGAGGGACAGGGGTGCTGATGTGGCACTAGCTCAAACTTGGGAAGAGCTCCGCGCTCTAATGATGAAGGAGTTATGTCCTCGTCATGAGCTTAGAGCATTGGAAAGGGAATTTGATGACCTAAAGCAAGACAGTGGTGAACATCGAGCCTATATTGACTGTTATGAGGAACTGAGCCTGTTGTGTCCTGCCATGGTTACGCCTGTGGAGAAGGCGATTGAAAAGTACATTGATGGTCTTCCTGACTTAGTTCAGGATATCGTTACTGCCAGCAACCCTACTACCGTCAGACAGGCCATTGAATTGTCTGCTACCCTGACTGAATCCCAGATCAGGAAGGGTAAGCTTTTTCGAAAGGGCGACCCAAGACCATCTGACAAGACTGCACAAGATGAACCAAAGGAAAAACAGGCAGAGACACCCAAGAAGAAGAAGCGCAAGGCTTCTCAAAACTGCGCCATAACTGCTCGGAACAATCAGGTTGCACCAAACCAGCCAGCACAACCTCGTAAAAGGAAAAATTATGTTGGTACCGCACCCTTGTGCAACAAATGCAACCGTCATCATCTGGAGCAAGTGCAGTGTCACAAATGTACCCACTGTGGGCGATTGGGATATTTGATCAATACCAGCCGTTATGCCAACCAAAACCAAGCTGCTTCAAATCCTGCTTCTGTTCAAGCACGGTTTCCACCTGGGTCGTGTTATAACTGTGGTGACCTTACTCACTACCGGAACAATTGCCCAAGACTTGTTAACGCAAATCCAGCACGTGGACGAGTGTTTAACATAAATGAGGCAAACGCATACGACAATGCAACAGTGAACAATTAGTCTTTTGTATTTCCTTGTATGTTATCTTTTGGATGTTTGAATCGACTCAGTTGTTATATAAATAAAATTTGTTGTTTCAATTTTATTTTACGAAACTGATACGATTGTGTGTATGTTTAATACAACCCTATGATGCCGACACAAAGACAAACTACTCGTGTGGTTCTGTCATTTTTATGATCACTTGTGATCTCCCCAAAAATCTTAAATACTCGTTTCTTTTAAGAAACAAAGCCAAATTCCTATTAAGATCTTCCTATCTTCATAATTAGATTCTTGAAAATGTTTAAAGTACCAGACGGAATTCAGAAAATTAACAAAATGAAGATCAAGATAAACAATTATGTGATTATGTGCATATGTGATTTCTTTTATGTCTTGTGTTTTTCGTATGATCCGAAATGTTCATTATCCAAATCCTCGTAGAATCTTCCATATGAAGAATTCATAATAGGATACCCAAAGGTACTATCTTAATGGGCTTCTACGTAATAGTTAAGTCCCTTGGATTATGAAGTACTATTCTTTAATTGGACCCCTTGAGCGGTCTAGTTAAACAGATTGATTCAAAAATCTGGTTAGGAATATCATGTGATGATATAGTTGAAGAGATCCCTTAAGTGGTCTATTTAAGGAGATCGTACGACGGTCTAGTTAAAGAGATCATGTGTTGATCTAATTAAAAAGATCGTTCGTTGATCTAGTTAAAAGATCCATTGGTAGTCTAGTCAAGTCACTTCATGTCACACCCCGAGCACGTAGAACAACCAGACGTGGCGGAAACGTCGGGGAGTGTTGTAACAGAATCATTGTTTCGTAACCATGGAATAAATAAATTCTGTTTTATTGAATAAATGAACTCATTGTTTTAATACAATCAAATAAGTACAACTATGATCTTCCAAGTTTTAAAGTTGCTAAGGCACGAGTCCATCCTAAATGTAGCATGTATCAACAATCATTGCAAAGCAGTACCTGAAACATGTGTAAAAATAGGTACGTCAGCATAAAAATGCCTGTGAGATACATAGGTTTTGTGAAAATAGGATTCATGACTTGCAAGTTTAGAAAATGTTGTTTAGCAAAAGTCAGTCATGAACCTTGTAAATTGATTTGTTTTGTAAATCGTTTGAAAAACAATAAGTTCAGATGATATGTATAAATAAGAGAATAATGTATGGTTAAATGAATAACCATGTAAAATGAGTTTGTATAAGATAAGTTGTTTGTAAGTCAATGTCTTGTGAAAAGTATGTTATTTGTATAAAATGTTATATGTCTCAAATTGAAATGATTCAAATAACGCTACGATATGTAATACCATACAAACACTTATATATAGGAAGTACCAGCGGCGTATCCGCCATGCTTGTATCATATTACACACGCCTCGTTACTTAAGTCACTTACTCAAACCAAACCACCAATATAGAATGTTCATGTTTAAACCAATAGTCCAATGTTATTGTATAACTCAAGTTAATGTAAACCATGTAATGTGTAAACAAGAGTTATGTATGGTAAGTAAAATGAGATTTCTTAAACCACAAGTAAAAATGTACAAAACAAAGTGTTTGAATAAATCAAAAGTTATGCTTTGTAAAATAATGTAAGGTTAAACGAATAACCTTATAGTAGCATATTAAAAGTATACTTTTGGATTTGTAAATAACATATTAAACTATGTTTTGGTTTCATAAATAACATATCAAAATATGCTTTGGGTTTCATAAATAACATATAAAAATATGTTTTGGTTTGTTGATAAAATATATATGTTGGTTCTGTACAACACCACACATGAGAGTATATCAAAATATACTTTTGGGAGTATATCAAAATATACTTTAAAGGTGTGATTTAAGAATTCATTCAGACCTAGTGCATCAAACTACACCTTTGAGACTATAAGGATACCACAAAGGCAATCCCTATTTGGATGGAGAAACAAATTGGTTTCAGACATTCCATGACAACAGGAATGGGGTGTCTAATTCTATAGCGCTATATCATACTACCAATCGGTCTGGTGAACATAAAATAAGTACAATTCAACATTTTATTTTATGTTCATTGAGAAATCAGTGTTTAAACCATAGATAGTTATTTAGTTTGTCAAATGATAAGTAATAACATGTATAATCAATTATACTTTGAAATCATGAAAATAACACATAGGTACACATGCTACACCCCAAAACAGTTTGGAAAACAGTAAAATAGGGGAACTATGTACTCACATGTGATTGCTCAGAAGTCCTAAGATAACCACCAAGCAATGCTAGAGATCACGGAATCAAACGGCACCTAATACAGGTAACTATGTTAATAAACCGGACCTAAATCGGAAGATTTAGATAGAATGAGGGTTCGTAAACCAAACGAGTATGGAGACTCGTGTCATATGGTTTAACAAAGCCTACATACTAAATGAAACCTAACCTAAGTGCTTACGACCCATTACGACCCGTTTAGGAAGCTTATGCTACTTTAACGCGTCGTTCGCGTAAAACGCATTTGGACCGCCTAACTAGTCCTATGACAAGTAACATATGCCTTAACATGTCTAATATTGTTGTCAAATCAGTTTAGATGTCAAAAGTTATGTTACGTATGTTTAAAATGAATTTTGGCATCAAAGGGGTATTTTGGTAATTTACCTAAGGCATATAAACTACCTATCATACAACTACTTAAACGAAGCGACCATAAGGTATAACCTCGGAAGGTTATTCCCTATATGCTATGGTCACCTAATGTGTTTGGTCGGATCCTAATGATCGACCAAATGGGTCGGATTCGAAGGTATAAGCGATTTATTTGATCGCTTACCCTTACGACCCTAGACAACGTGGTAATCAGTAGGCATAGTCACAAAGGACTATAACCATCGTGATTACAATCACGTTGCGAAGTTCAAACGAAATTCGCATTGACCATAAACTGGTCAATGCAGAAAGTCAAACAAAGTTTGACTTTCGGACTCGAAAAGCAATAAAAGAATGAAGGAACACTTACAAAGGGTCCCCGAATGCTAATCTAGATCAAAATAGCTCAGGTATGAAACAAAGGTTTCAACTTAGAGCACATTAGATCAGATTCTTGTGAGGAATGAGTGAAAATGTGATGGGTATTTATAGATTTCGGTTCACCGTTAGGATTGTTTCTTGGAGAAGAGGGAATGATCTAGCCCGTACACTTGTCGAAATGTTGTGGTAACACATTTTGCCATCCACCATAAGAGTTTGACACTTGGCCTTGGCCTTTGGAGTGTTTGAAAGGCTGTTTGTAGCTGTTAATACACTGAATCTGGTCCTGAAAGTGCAAAAATGATGTTTCTGCCCAGACAAGGTGCTCGTGTAGCGCGACTGCATAGGCCTTAGGGCTTGCGCTACGCCACCATGCACCAGATTCAGAAAAGTTTCAAAAATGGCAGAAATGGTCCCTGCAGCCCGTTTAAGCTATTTTCGATGCGTTTGAACCCCGTTAACCTCATTTCAAGGCTCTAAAATGAAGTTAAAGTATAGGAAACTCAAAATATGCTCAAAAATATCTCGGATGTCGGTTCGTTTGGCCGTACGATTGCGTTGTTCGGTTAATTACGACGGAATGCGCATAAGCGCGAAAAACGATCCAAATGGCGTGACGAATGGATTTCTCTTATGCCAAACACTAAAATAAAATATTTTAGTGCTTACATAAATTTTTGGATGTCCAGATGTATTCAGAACGTGAGTTATGCGCGAAAATGCAAACTTGTGCACTTTTTGACACTTTTAGTCCCTGAATGACCCAAAAGTTTATTTTAGCACACCGAACCCCTCAAAGCCTATTTCTAAGCTATATAAAGGATATTTAAGGTGTGTTTAACTTATGGTCATGTTCCAGAATGTTCGTTACAGTTTAAATTGGCATACTTTCGCAGTTTGTCAAGTTTAGTCCCTGTAAGCGAATTAACTTGTTTTTGCCATACCAAAGCCTTTAAAACTTATTTCTAAGTTATGTAAAGGTTATTTAAGGTATGTTAAGCCTATTTCACTATTCCAGAGTGTTCATTGGATTAATATGGTTATATTTACGCATCAGGGCGCGTATAACCCTCCAGAAAGCGATTTAAAGCTTAGAATCGAACAAGAGTTGATATGTGCAAACGATACACATATTTTTACAAATCCCAAGTATGAAATACAATATTTCATTGGTTTGGAATTTGTTTGATGGTTGAAGTGACACAGGTGTCACACTTCATGTTTAATCGATTGAGTTTTTCCCCTACACATTATGAAATAAACTGTGCGGACTGTGCAAGGAATTACGTAATTACGGATGCATACATAATTATGGAATTCAGTGCACAGAAACCACAACAAGTTTTGTCATGTGTTAAGACCTATAGTGATAAGAATAACGAAACGGGAACAATGTAGAAAGGGGCATGGTGGATACGCCGCTGGTACTTCCTATATATAAGTGTTCCTTATTACATTGTGAACGTATCATTATTTAAGTTACTAGAAGTCCTGGACCTTACCCAATGTCATTTTATCTTACACTCTCCAACGCTGATTTCGAGCACACACAAGTTTCCTATGATAGTCTTCATAAGAAACGTTCTTCTGTCCGTAGTACGAAACTCCATGTTTTGTTACTACAAGGACTTCACTTTGACAGTTGACAATTTCGCTAAGAATCCAAACATGTCTCAGAGTTTTACTTAGGGTTCGAGGGATTCATTCGAAAGCGAAAACAATCACAGTTGTCTTCACAAGTTTCCTCTAAAATTAAATTTCGGGACGAAATTTCCTAAAGTAGGGGAGACTGTGACACCTGTGTCACTTCAACCATCATACAAATACCAAACCAATGAAATATTGTGTTTCATACTTGGGATTTGTATAAATATGTGTATCGTTTGCACATATCAATTCTTGTTCGATTTCGAGCTTTAAATCGCTTTCTGGAAGGTTATACGCGAACAGATGCGCAAATATAACCAGTTTAATGCAACAAATATTCCAGAACAGTGACATAGGCTTAACATACCTTAAATAACCTTTACATAACTTAGAAATAAGTTTTGGATGGTTTGGTGTGTCGAAATCAAGTTTGTTCGATCGCAGGGACTATTTGCTTCAAACTGCGAAACTATACCGATTTGTATAGTAACGAACGTTTCGGAACTTGATCATAAGTTAAACATGCCCTAAATATACTTTACATAGCTTAGAAATAGGCTTTGAGGTGTTTTGGTGCGCAAAAATAAACTTATTGATCAACAGGGACTAAAAGCGTCAAAAAGTGCCCAAATGACCAGATTCATTGTATCTAGTCCAATTTTAATGTTTTGATGGTTTTTAGCCCCAAGTTTTGCATTCTATGGGCTAAAATTTGATGGTATTTCATGTCCCCTTGTATTTCAATACCATGTGCCCACATGGAGGGTCAAGATCAAGGCACGAAATGCGAGAAACGATCTTAACGGTTCTCCAAAATCTATAAATACCCAAGCTCTCATTCCATTTTCCTCACACCTTGATCTGATTTTATGCACTAAGTTGAAGCTTTATGCTTCATACCTGAGTATTTAGATCAAGTTCTTCCTAGCTTGGACCCTTTGTAAGTTTCTTTCATGCTTTTATGCGTTTTTAAGCACGAACGTCAAACTGTGTTTGACTTTCTGCTTTGACCAGGTTATGGTCAACACAAAATTCGTTTGAACTTTGCAACGTGAGCGTAATCACTATGGTTATAGTCCCTTGTGACTATACCTACTGATTGCCACGTTGATTAGGTGTAGTGAAGAGTCATAATTTCGGTCAAAATGCGTATTTTGCAACCAAACTATTCTTAGGTATCAAAACCTTTTGTTATGATATCAAACTTGTTTTCTAACTTCATTAAACATGTTTTAACATGTTTAACTCGTCACTTTTAGTTTAGTGCTTATATAGGGACGTAAGATAAGCGGTCTAAACAACCGCTTAGACTTTCGAACCCGACCCGTTTGGTGGTTCATTAGGATCCGACCAAACATATTTTGTGATCATAGTTATATAGGGAATAACCTTCCGAGGTTATACCTTATGGTCACTTCGTTTAGTTAGTTGTATGATAGGTAATTTATATGCCTTAGGAAAATGACCAAAATGCCCTTTTTACGCATAAATTCATTTTAAGCATATGTAACCTAAATTTTTATATCTAAACAGATTAGGTAACATTATTAGACATGTTAAGGCATATAATACTTGTCATAGGACTAGTTAGGTGGTCCGAACACGTTTTACGCGAACGAAACGTTGAAGTAGCGTAAGCTACCTAAACGAGTCGTAAGCACTTAGGTTAGGTTTCGATTTAGTATGTAGGCTTTGTTAAACCATGTCATATGAGTTCCAATACTCATTTGGTTTACGGAACCTCATCCTATCCGATCTTCCAATTTAGGTCCGGTTTATTTACGTAGTTACTTATATTAGGTGCCGATTGATTTCCGTGATTCCTCTAGCTTTGCTTGGTTGTTATTCAAGACTTCTAAGCATTCTCAAGTGAGTACATAGTCCCCTCTTTTACTGTTTTCAATGTATTGGGTTGAAATATGTGTACCTAATTGTTATGTTCATGATTTCAAAGTACAATTGATTATACATGTTAGTACTTATCTTTTGACAAACTGAATGATTATTTATGGTTTAAACACTAATTTTTCAAAGATTATAAAATTAAATGTTGGATTGTACTTGTTTTATATGTTCACCAGATCGATTGGTAGTATGAACATGATATGCTGCTTACTTTGTTATAATGGGGTAGATTCTCATGATCATTTGTTCTTCGAATGTAAGTACTCTAGTCAAGTTTGGTCAGTAATCAAAGAGAAAAGGGGGCATGCAGTCAGTTTTGGAGAAGTGGGAGGACATCAGTCAGTGGATGGTCCCCAAAGCGAGATCCAAATCGGTCCATGTGGTCACGAATAAATTGCTTATCTCGGCTACGGCGTATTACGTATGGCAGGAGCGCAACACCAGATTTTTTAAAAATCAACTTGGACCACCAGAACAGCTTATAGATCTCATAGTTCAAACTGTGAGAATGAAGCTAATGTCCTTCAAGTTTAACAGGAGTGCTCGAGTTCAGGCGTTATTAGAAGACTGGAAGCTGGAAGAAGCTGATAGATTTGGAAATGACTAGTGTCTAGTTTGTTATTTGCTTCTAGTTGATGTGCTTTTGGCTGTTTTCTTGGTTAATTATATGTGGCCTGTCACATATAAGAATTAAGGGGCATTTCAGCCTCTCTACTTGTGTTTTTGACGTTTGTTGATAATAGAATCACCGGGGTAACCCTTTACCCAAAAAGAATAGGAACCCAAATTCTTCCATTCATTATGAGGATTCCATCCTTCCCAGGTGCTAACTGGCCAGTAGTTATACCCAATTTTTCATTTGGAAGGTTAACTTCCAAAACAACATCCTTCTGTGCTGCTAATAGTCTGTCATTCAGACTATTCTTCAACTCAATGCTCTTGGCATTGATCCTAATTGGTTTAACTCTTTCCTTCCGGCTTAGAGCATCTGCGACCACATTCGCTTTACCAGGATGGTAGCAAATTTCGCAATCATAGTCATTTAAGGTTTCCATCCAACGACGTTGTCTCATATTAAGCTCTTTTTGACTGAACAAATGTTGGAGACTTTTGTGATCTGAATAGATTACACATTTAGTTCCATACAAATAATGTCTCCACAACTTTAGTGCGAATACAACGGCACCCAATTCTAAATCGTGGGTGGTGTAATTCTTTTCATGCACCTTTAGTTGTCGTGATGCATAGGCAATCACTTTGCCTTTTTGCATAAGTACACAACCCATACCGGTGTGTGAAGCATCACAGTATACAACAAACTCTTCAATTCCATCAGGTAAGGTTAACACTGGAGCATTGCTCAATTTCTTCTTAAGAATCTCAAAGGATTCTTGTTGTTTTGGACCCCAATCAAACTTAATATTCTTCCGGGTCAAAGAAGTTAATGGTGCAGCTATTCTTGAGAAGTTCTCAATGAATCTTCTATAATATCCAGCTAAACCCAGAAAGCTACGTATTTCTGTTGGAGTCTTGGGTGCTTCCCAATTCATTACGGCTTCTACCTTAGCGGGATTTACTTGGATACCACGCTCACTGACAACATGTCCAAGGAATTGGACTTCGCGAAGCCAGAACTCGCACTTGGAGAATTTAGCATACAATTTCTCCTGTCGAAGCAATCCTAAAATGCATCGAAGGTGCTTCTCGTGATCAATTTGATTACGAGAGTAGATAAGTATGTCATCGATAAAGACGATGACAAATTTATCTAAGTATGGCTTGCAGACCCTATTCATGAGGTCCATGAATGCTGCTGGCGCATTAGTGAGCCCAAATGGCATCACTAAGAATTCGAAATGTCCATACCTCGTTCTGAATTCCGTCTTAGGCACATCTTCAGTTCTAACCTTAAGTTGATGATACCCGGATCTCAAATCAATCTTCGAGAAATAGCTTGCCCCTTGGAGTTGATCGAACAAGTCGTCGATCCTGGGCAAGGGATAACGATTCTTGATCGTTACTTTATTTAATTCACGATAATCAATGCATAAGCGCATTGATCCGTCTTTCTTTTTCACAAACAATATAGGAGCTCCCCAGGGCGAAGAACTAGGTTGTATGAAACCTTTTTCCAATAGTTCATCCAATTGAGTTCTGAGTTCCTTCATTTCTGTCACACCCCGACCACGTAGAACATACAAAACGTGGCGGAAACATCGGGGAGTGTTGTAACAGAATTAATGTTTCACAACCATGGAAATTAAAGTTTCGTTTTATTGATTAAAAGTGTTACAATGTTTAAACAAACATGGAAATACAACATAATTAACTAGTCTGCATCTTTTATTGTCACTAAAGCCCAAGTCTGCCTATATGTATCTTGATCATCTTATGCAACAGTTCCTGAAAAACACATGTGAAAATAGGTACGTCAGCATAAAAATGCCGGTGAGATACATAGGTTTTGTGAAAATAGGTTTCATGACTTATGTTTGAGAAAATGTTTAGTCATGAACCTTGTTATTTGCTTTGTTTTGTAAATCATTTGAAAATCGATAAGATCAGATGATATGTATAAATAATGTATGGTTAAATGAATAACCATGTAAAATGAGTTTGTATTAGATAAGTTGTTTGTAAATCAATGTCTTGTGAAAAATATGTTATTTGTATAAAATGTTCTATGTCTCAAACTGAAATGATTCAAATAACGTTACGACATGTAATACCATACAAACACTTATATATAGGAAGTACCAGCGGCGTATCCACCATGCTTGTATCATATTACATACGCATCGTTACTTAATCACTTAATCAAACCAAACCAAACAATGTAAAATGTTCATGTCAAGATGTAAATCATGTCAAAATGTCTATGTCAAATATCCATGTCAAATGTCTATGTCAAATATCCATGTCAAATGTCTATGTCAAATATCCATGTCAAATGTCTATGTCAAAATGTCCATGTCAAATGTCTATGTCAAATATGTCATGTATGGCAAGTGAAAGGTCTCAACTAAACCATATGCACAAAAACAAGGTATTGAAGTAAAACTTGGTTTAAATCAAAGTTATGTTTTGTGGGAAATGCATGATCAAATGTCAATCATGTTAAAATGTCTATGCCGAAATGTCTATGTCAAATCAATTGTCAAATGTATTGGGTAATATGTCAAAGTGTTCATATACTGGATGAGCATATGCAACAAAATGTAATGTAAAACAATGTACTAAGTATGCACACAATGGACATACATAGCATAAAATGTAATGAAATCATGTACTATAATGTACTAACGAACATAGCAGGTATATGATGTGAAAACAGGAAAGCATGAAAGTAACAAGTAGGCACATGTGTTCCACCCCAAAACAGTTTGGAAAAACAGTAAAAGAGGGGTCTATGTACTCACTTGAGATTGCTCAGAAGTCCTATGATAACCACCAAGCAATGCTAGAGATCACGGAATCAAACGGCACCTAAATAGGTAACTACGTTAATAAACCGGACCTAGATCGGAAGATTGGGTAGCATTAGGGTTTGTAAACCAAACGAGTGTAGAGACTCGTGTCATTTGGTTTAACAAAGCCTACATACTAAATGAAACTTAACCTAAGTGTCTACGACCCATTACGACCCGTTTAGGTAGCTTATGCTACTTTAACGCGTCGTTCGCGTGAAACGCGTTCGGACCGCCTAACTAGTCCTATGACAAGTGTTATATGCCTAAACATGTTGCATAATCAGTTATGTGACAAAAGTTTAGGTTACATATGCTAAATTACCAATTATACATGAAAAGGGTATTCTGGTAATTTACCTAAGGCATATAAACTACCTATCATACAACTACTTAAACGATGTGACCATAGGGTATAACCTCGGAAGGTTATTCCCTACCTACTATGGTCACCTAATGTATTTGGTCGGATCCTAATGATCGACCAAATGGGTCGAGTTCGAAGGTATAGGCGATTTATTAGATCGCCTACCCTACGACTCTAGACAACGTGGTAATCAGTGGGCATAGTCCCAAAGGACTATGACCAACGTGATTACACTCACGTTGCGAAGTTCAAACGAACTTCGCATTGACCATTACTGGTCAACGCTGAAAGTCAAACAAAGTTTGACTTTCTGACTCGAAAAGCAGTAAAAATAAGGAAAAGAACGAAAGAATACTAACCCAGGGTCCCCGAATGCTAATCCCGATTCAAGAATCTCAGGTATGAAACAATGGTTTCAACTTAGAGTTTCTAAAATCAGAATTCTAGTGCATTTGTAGTAATGGGGGGTGGGGTATTTATAGTTTTTGGGTAACCGTTAAGATCGTTTCATGGAAAACGTGCCATGATCCAAGGCGTACACTTGTCGGAAACTCATGGTGGCTAAAAACCATCCTTATCAGCTGATTAGGCAAGTGGTGAGTGTGTGGTTGTGGTTAAAACAGCTGCAAACAGCTGTTAATGCAGTTAATCTGGTCCAGAAGGCGGAAGCGGCCCGCTTCAGGATCAGCCAAACATAATGCGGGCCGCCTGAGCATGTCAGATCAGAAACATGTTTGAAAAATGACAGTTTCAGTCCCTGCACATGTTTAAGGCCATTTCCGACACTTCTAAGGCCCGTAAAGCCAACTTTAAGGCCCTAAAATGTTTCCTAAACATTGTGGACATGAAACATGCTCAAAAATATGCCGGGTGATGGTTCGTTTGGTCGTACGAACGCGATGTTCGCTTAATTACGACGGAATGCGCATAAGCGCGAAAAACGATCCATATGACGAAACGAATGGATTTTTCTTAAGGCGAACACTATAATATAATGTAGTCATGCTTTCATAAATTTTTGGATGTCCGGATGTATTCAGAACGTAAGTTATGCGCGAAAATGCAAACTTGTGCACTTTTTGACGCTTTTAGTCCCTGAATGACACAAAAGTTTATTTTTGCAATACCGAAGCCTTCAAAACTTATTTCTAAGTTATGTAAAGGTTATTTAAGGTATGTTAAGTATATGTCACTATTCCGGAGTGTTTGCTGCATTTAAACTGGTTATATTTACGCATTAGTGCGCGTATAACCTTCCAGAAAGCGATATAGAGTTTGAAATCGAACAAGAATTGATATGTGTAAACGATACACATATTTTTTACAAATCCCAAGTATGAAATACAATATTTCATTGGTTGGGCATTTGTTTGATGGTTGAAATGACACAGGTGTTACAATTTCAGTAGGTGCTAGACGATAAGGAGCTCGTGCTATAGGTGCTGATACTGGGAGAATGTCTATCCTGAACTCTACTTGCCTCTCAGGAGGTAATCCAGGTAATTCGTCAGGAAAGACATCAGGATATTCAGAGATAATTGGAATATCTTCAATTTTTGTCTTCGGATCATTCACAGTCACTTGTGCCATGTAAATGACACATCCACTTTTCATACGCTGCGTGCGATAACTTGAGAATAGACACATTGCTGGGCAATCCGTATTGTGTATCCCCCTGAATGGTGACTGATTCGCCAGAAGGGGTTTTGATAATAACTAGCTTTTTATCACAGGAAATTTGGGCTTGGTTATGCAACAACCAATCCATGCCTAAAACTATATCAAACCCATCCAAATTCATTGGCAAGAGAGATAGCGGAATAGAATGGTTCTTAATGGATATAGAACATCCATCAAGAACATCCGGCAAGCTCTACCTCGTATTTTATGTCTAGAGTCTTAATAGGCAGATTCAATAACTTACAGAACTTATGGTCTACAAAAGACTTATCAGCACCGGAATCAAATAAGACTCTAGCATAATTATTATTGACGAGGAAGGTACCTGTTATGACGTTCTCATCATTAACTGCTTCCCTTGCTTGCATCTGGAAAACTCTCGCGTTGTTCTTCTTTGCCTCCTCGGGCTTCTTTGCATTCTTGGGACAGTTGGTTTTGATGTGCCCCTTTTCATTGCAACCATAGCAAGTTGCATCCTTTATATTTCGGCACTCAACAGACTTGTGCCCTTTCTTTTTACAGATCCCACATGGTTTGGCCTATGGGTCTTGGTTGCATTTTCCAAAATGCCTTTTTTTGCAAGTCTTACACCTGGGCTTGTCACTCGACTGGCCCTTTTTGGAACTAGAGTTCCCTTTGCTCTTTTTGTTCGACTGAGGAGACTTGTCTTCCTCTCTTTTCCTCTTCCCTTCATCGGTCGCCCTCTTCGCCCTACTCCTCACAACATCCAAAGTGAGGGACAAGGATAGATCCACAATGGATCTATAAGTGGCTGGCTTAGAGGCCTTAACATTCCCTTTTACTTCAGGGGCTAAGCCACCGATGAAACGCGCAATGCGTTTGGGTTCAGGAGTGACTAAATATGGCACAAGCCTTGACATTGAATTGAAACTAGTCATATAGGATCTACTATCCAAATCCTTCATTACCAGGGTGAGGAAATCAGTCTCTATCCTTTCTACCTCATGTTGAGGACAGTAAGTGTCCTTTACCAAGTCAACAAACTTCTCCCAAGTAAGATTATACATATGAACCTTCCCAGTAGACTGCACTAGGGCTTTCCACCATGTGAGGGCATCACCCTTGAAGGATTGTGAAACAAACATAACCACATCCTCCTTAGCACATCCGCTAATATCTATCACAGTCTCCATCTCGTCTAACCATTTCATACAGTCAATCGCTCCCTTTTCTCTAGTAAAATCCCTAGGCTTACAGGAGACAATGTACTTATAGGTACAACCTTTTGTGTACCTTGGAGTCGGCTTGAGGACTATCTGCCTCTTGGGTTCACTACCCTGGTTAGATGAGTGCTGAGACTCACTTTTCTTATTAGTGTGGGGTTGAGATTGGGATTTTGAATGAGTTTGAGACCTAACAATACTAGGCTCTTTAAACTTAGCATCTACCGCTTGAGAAACTGCTGCGGTGATCATTGCTTGCAGTTTGGAACCAGTGATATTAATCCTGGTGTTGTTGCCTTCTGTAGGATGACTGTTTTCTTCATCCGAGCCAGCCATTTCTGAATACTATATCAAACATAGATGATATATTTAATTTACACATTAGATCATCACATTGATGACTAGATGGTCATGGTATTATTAAACCATATAGACCGTTTTAATAAATTAATCAAATCAAAAGAATATAATATTCTCTTATATCTATTAGACAGGGGAATCATAATTCACCACTGTCAATGTATTAAAGACATTTTATTTAACATTAGGCTTGTTTCAGAGACGATTATAATATATTCATTGGTCTCTTGGATCAGTGACCTTGTAAGGGTCGAACAAAGTTCATTGCCTTTTTGACAAGAAGTTTATAAGATAAAACTTTTATTGTCATTATTACACCTTTACTTTTAAGCATACATCTCTAACTGATGTTTTTGGTGTATACATCACATTGATGTCTGTTAGCCATGATTTATGATGATCATATAGGCTAAAAATAGTGGATTGGAAAATCCAAGTACATTAGGAAGATTGTGTGATTTCTCGTACCGCACAATTCAGGATTGTTAACATGTTTTCAGATGTTAACAGAGAGTCATTATCTTAAAAAGGTTGTACCATCATAGCCATTTACTATTTTGGCTAGGTTATACCCTTAAGAAAATTTATTGGCAGATCAATAAATTTGAAATGGTATAGCATGATGTAATAAAATATATATTTAAAATCAGAAATAACTTCATTAAAACCACGAAACGATTACAACATTGCCTAAAAAGGGACTTGAGAAAAACAACACAAACTGCCCACGCAGGGGCTACTGAAACAGAAATAAGTCCATGCAGGGACTTGGTACATGGAAACAAAATAAACGTCCTCGCAGGGACTTTATTACATGACAAACAAAACAACCCAACATCATCCTATTTCTTCTTGCCCTTGAGAAGGTTCATAAGACCCTTGACAAAGCCATTGTGCTTTTTCTTAGTTTCATGGGTCTCATGCTCAACCCTGTCTAACCTCTCTAAAATCTCTTGAGTTTGCTGCTGCTGGAACGGAGGAGGTTGTTGGTATGGCGGGTATTGAAACTCCTGCGCCGGGTATCCAGTGGGATAAACTGGAGGGTAAGAAGAAGGGTAAAGATGATGGTATTGTGCAGCTGTAAGGTATGGATCATGAGTCCCATAGTCAGATGGGTATCCAGACGGATTATACCCAGATGATCCTGGGTAGGGCTGTAAACGAACCGAACGAACACGAACAAGACCTTGTTCGTGTTCGTTTGTTAAAAAATATATGTGTTCGCGAACCGTTCACGAACACTTATCGAACGGGATTTTATGTTTGTGTTCGTTTGTTAAAGAAATGAACTTGTTCGTGTTCGTTTGTTTTTTTTTTTTGGGTAAAGGGTTACCCCGGTGATTTTATATATTCACAACAAATAAAAACAAGTAGTGAGGAGACGTCCACACTAGTTCAAACATGAGACATGCCCCATGTAAGTAAGCCAAACATCCAACTACCAAAAACAAAACAAAACAAAACAAAACAACTAGACTCTCATCTAGAAATCACACAAACAACTATCAAGCATGATAATTAGCCTCCATCATCATTCACTTTGTCTTCAGCAATCTCCCATTCTTCCAACAGCTTCCTCACATAGCACATCGTCTGAACTTCACGCCCATTAGTTTGTATCTAATAGTCTTGAAAATTGTTTCTCGTATCGTATCCGGGGGTCTCGTTTGATTTCTGAATAATCTCGCATTACGCTCTTGCCAAATAACATAAGCCGTTGCCCCAACCAGGAGCCTACTAACAAAATCAACCGCCTTTTTCGACTTACCTCGATCCTTTAGCCAACCGACAATCGAAGACCATTTTTGATCAACATTAGTCATACCCGCCTTATCTCTGATCATACACCAAACTTGAGTAGAGAAACTACACTCAAAGAAAAGGTGCTCATGGGAATCAACATTTTCAAAGCACAAGAGACAACACATCATGTTCATATTTTTCTTCTTGAGATATCCCACCTTAAAATAATATCTTGCGTGAGGAGCTTTCGACGCATAATAAGCCACATTAAGAACGCGTGTCTAGGAATACATTGATTAAAGCAAACAATATTACTCCAATCGATCTCTTGCTCCCTAGACCGAAGAGAATGCCAAACCCTAGCCGAAGAAAAATCATGTAGATCGTCACCATCTTTCCAGCATAACCTATCTGCATTATTCGGTTGTAAGTGAATATTATCCAACTGACCCAAAACACTAAACCGAGACCTCCAAACCTGCGGCCATGCCCATGTATAATCAGAATAAACATCCGCAACCTTGGCATGTAACACAAAACCTGCGTTGTTTATCATTCTAGGCGATAAAAAATTTATGAGAGGCCCTAGATTATTCCAAGTATCAAACCAAGCTGAAGTTGTTTTACCATCCCCCAATTTCGACCATATATAATTTCTCAAAAGCGGCCTGATTTGCAGTAACTTTCTCCAAGACCAGCTACAATTTGCAACTTCATTACACCTCCAAAAATTACCTTGCTTTAACCTGTAAGAATAAATCCATGCAACCCATAAGGAATTTCTCTTGACCAATATACTCCAAACATGAGACGCCATAAGTGCTTTGTTAACATCTCCAATTCTCCTAATTCCCAACCCACCTTCATACTTTGGAACGCAAATAGCATTCCAAGAAACTTTTGCTTTTCCTCTATGGAAAGAAGCTTCTTGAGACCAAAGAAAATTCCGCATTTTCGCTTCCAAATCTTTTATAATACTAGCGGGTAAAATGAAAACTGAAGACCAGTAAACATGCATCGAAGCCAAAACCGAGGTAATAAGTTGAAGCCGACCAGCGAAAGAAAGCAGCTTATTCCTCCAATTAGCGATTCTCTTTTCCACTCTCTCCACCAAAACACTACAATCTTTAGCAAGAAGTCTCGTCGAAATAAGAGGAACACCCAAATACCTAACCGGCAATACGCCCTCCTCAAACGGTAAAACATCCAAAATAGCATCCTTGACATTATTAGAAACATTACAGAAAAACGCTGTGCTTTTTTGGATAATAGGGACCAAGCCCGACATGTTAGTGAAACGATTAAGAGCTTCCATAATAAACCGAGCTGAATAAATATCTCCACGAGCAAACAGAAACAAATCATCTGCAAAACAGAGGTTGATAATACGCTGCTTTTCACATTTATTATGAAACTTGAACGACCTATCCAGCCTAGAAGCCTGCTGAAGAATGCACGTTAGAATTTCCATGACAAGCGTGAAAAGATAAGGAGAGAGTGGATCTCCTTGACGTAACCCTCGACGACCTTTGAAATACCCATGCACTTCCCCATTAACACAAAGAGAATAGGTTGGAGAAGATACGCAAATCATAATCCAATCCACCATCCTCGAGTTGAAACCAAACCCAAGCAGCACATCCTTGAGAAAACTCCAATGAACAGTATCATAGGCTTTTTGAATATCCACCTTAAAAGCACACCGAGGTGGACCAAAACTCCTATGATAATTGTGCATCAGCTCCTGAGTAAGCAGTATGTTATCAGATATCTTCCTTCCCGGAACAAATGCCGATTGGTTAATACCAACAATCTGACTCAGATAATTCTTAATACGATCCGCTACAATCTTGCTAATACATTTATAAATAACATTACAGCAAGCTATAGGCCGATAATCCGTGACCATAGACGGAGTGGGCTTTTTAGGGATAAGAACAATAAGCGTATTATTCAGCTCTCGAAGAAGTTTGCCTGTATTAAAAAAATCTATAATAGCATTCGACACATCTTGCCCAATCACATTCCACGCACCTTTAAAAAACGCCGCCGTATACCCATCAGGTCCAGGAGCTTTATCATTACCAGTAGAAAACATTGCCAATTTAACCTCTTCACTTGTGACCGGACGAATCATATGAATAGAATCATCCGCATTCAACTTATTCAAAAAAAGATCATATGAGGGACGAATCTGAAGATCATCTTCACTACCAAGGAACTTCTCATAGTGAGTAACAAGCGCCTTAGTAACACTTTCCCCTTCAAACAGCTCCCCTTCCGAATTCATAATAACCTCAATGCGAGTTGAATGATTTCTGCTTTTCAACGAAGCATGAAAGAAAGCCGTATTGGAATCCCCAGCTTGAAGCCAATCCACTTTAGATTTTTGTTTTAAAAAACGCTCTTCATC
The DNA here is from genome assembly GCA_030545235.1 of Helianthus tuberosus. NCBI lineage: Eukaryota > Viridiplantae > Streptophyta > Magnoliopsida > Asterales > Asteraceae > Helianthus > Helianthus tuberosus. Next base: position 62,598 of record JARYGA010024559.1, on the reverse strand, counting down.
TAAGCAAGCCTCTTGAAATTCAGCCGTAATCCTCGATTCTTGATCACGAAGAATAAGATTAAAGGGGCTTCTATCTATCTCCCGTTGAATTGTATCCAATTCTCCACGCAATTTCTCTACTTTCTTATGTAAGTTACCTTGTTGAAATAATAAAGCTCGAAGAGGCCTTTTCAAAAGACGAAGTTTTTTCACTAACTGGAATTGTTGAACACCTTCAATATTAGTTTCCCACACCTTCTTGACCGCCTCAATAAAACCCGGCTTATACACTAAAAAATTAGCAAACTTGAACGACTTATGCTTCCTCTTCTCTGTAACTGGAATCTTTAACAAACAAGGACAATGATCGGATAATCGATACGGATGGAAGAAAGCAACCGAGTTGGGAAAAACATCAACAAAAGGGGTATTGCCCATAACTCTATCTATTTTCTTCAATAAACCAATACCCTTCTTTGGCTTTTGGTTCCACGTGAAATGCATACCCGCACTATTAATATCAAATACTTCAATATTCGAGACACACTCTTGAAAATCTCTCATACCAGGCGATATATTCGAAACACCCATAGACTTATCATCCAGAGTAAGAGCTGAATTAAAATCGCCTAATATAACCCATGGATTGTTACCAACAAGCACTTTGTGTTTGGATAGATTTTGCCATACTTCCCTTCGAGTGATATAATAATTAGCCGCATAAACAACCGAACAAAATAAAAGTTTTTTATCTTGTTTAAAAATAATTTGGAAGTGCATAACCTGAGAAGATTGATCTAGTAAGATGACATCAAAGATACCCGGATCCCAACCAACAATGATTCTCGTACCCTTTTGACAGCTACTCCCATTCGAAGTCCATTCCCAACGACGAAAAACAGAAGAACAAACCTTATTCAGATTATGAATATCCACATGGGATTCTAGAATAGCACAAAAAGACAAACTCTCCTTCACAATTTGTCGAACCTCCTGTTGTTTCAGAGGGCGGTTCAACCCCCTAATATTCCACGAAGCTAGACTAACCATTGGCAACAGCTGTAGAAGGAGTGCTTGCCCCTTTAGTTTCCGTTGGCTTCTTAGAGTCACCCACGATAAACTCATTCGTCTCATTATACGTCTCCATGACCTCCTCATCCTCTGACTCTTCATAATCTCCCCCACTCGGCCCCTTACTGCTTTGACCTTCGTCTGCATCAGCTGAATTTAGGACATTAAAAGGGTTATTGGATAAAATCGGACCAGCCGACTTAATGTTTGAAACCGCTTTATTCTTGTTAGGGATCGGCCGATACTCGAATTTTGGTTTCGGTTTAGTGATCTGGATTCCCGGTTTCCTAGCCATCTTCTTACTTTGAACCTCTGTATAACCATCATCATCTACTCTTGGCGCCTTTTTAGTTTGAGAATTGCCACGATTTCCAGGTTGATTAACACCTATCATCACTGGTTTCCTAGGCTTTTTAGGGTAGGAGTCATTAGCATGACCGAAAACACAACACGTAGAACACCTAAGAGGATTCCATTCATATTCTACATAAACCTTTTCCTTAACATATCCATCTCCATCAAGACAAGGAACCGCAATAGTCAATTCCTCTTTTAACTCATTATCAGCTGATATCTCAACCAGAGCACGAGCAAAACTGCTTCTACCCCACAAGTCAGCGCACATTGAGTTGGTATACGAATCCAAGGCTTTTGGCTCTCCAATAGTTATTGCGATCATACTTAACCCGTCCTCCGTATACGCTGCTATAGGAACCTCATGGAGCTTAACCCAAACCTGAACCTTTTTTACTTCTTTTTTCTCGAGCTTAACTGACGGTGACCAGATTTCCAAAAACAATGGCTGTGATCGAATAATCCACGGTCCTTCCGTAAGAGCCTTTTGCATACCTGCTTGATCAGCAAATTTGAAAAAGAAAAAACCACTAGCATTCATCATCGATTTTTGTAGACCGAACCGTTTCCAATTATTTCTAACATAGTATTCCACCACCGGGTACGCCACCCTATCTCCCAAAAAGTATCCATACAACGTGTTAGCTAACTTGTCTTGTACTACTCTAACTGAATCCCTGGATAAAACCACATCACACCCATCCTGTTTCTCATTAGACGATAATGGCCGAAAATTCACCTTCGTTACAGGTGGTCCCTTAACAGATTCAACATAAGACAACGGTTTTGCTAACATACCACGAATCTGCTGACTACTAACACCCTGATCCTGAGGCTTCTCAGCACTTTGAATATCCGATTCCACATCATCCAGGTTTACAGGTTTTGATATGGCAGCAAGTCTATCAAGAATCGGTACATTATCAGAGAAAAACAAACCTCTTCTCGGCAACATAGCTTTCCCCTCAATGTTGGTTACACGTAGGCCAATTCCTTCAACAGGAACTGTACCCGGAGTAGAACCAGTCTCTTTACCTGTCGTATCATCCTTTGCCGCCGGAGAAAAAGGATAACCATCCTGATCATACAATCCTTGGCATTCCTGATTAGAAGGGATGTTACTCCCAAGATAATCACGATCATTCATTAGCAATAACAGAACTCTCCCTTAAACAACGAAATTGGAAACACCATGCAATCAAAAAAACGACCAGCAATCCAAGAACACGAAGAATCTTAAAAGACACAGAAAAAACCCTAATCCTTATAACCCTAGAATCAAAAACCTCTACCCTTAATCGATTAAACTTAAGTATCGATCTAGCTAAATTAATCTCAGTTAACCGCAATCAATACTATAAGGTTAATAAATCAGGATTTCGGAACTAATCACTAGGGCGGCGATCAAAGAAAACAAAAGAAACCCTAGTTTTAAATTGATCCCTAATGCTAACAAGTTCGTTATAGAGTTATGATAAATCAGAACTCCAATCACAGACTGTTATGCATAAGATCACAACGAAAAACATGAGGATTCATGAAGAAACAAGAAATCGCCTAAGGAGAGAGAGCATAGGGTCAAGGTCCTTACCTAATGTGACCTGTTCGTTTGTTTTTGTTTGTTAATTTTAGGCAACGAACGTTGACGAAAACAAATGAGCACAAACTAATGTTCATGAACACAAATGGAAACAAACGAACACAAACAATCGTTCATGAATAGAATATACAATACACTGACACTTATTAGATATTTAAATTGTCATAATTTTGATATATTTAAATAAATATAAAAACTAAAAACACTAATGAACTAGCGAATACGTTACCGAACGTTCACGAACATAAACGAACGAACACGACCTCTGTTCATGTTTGTTCATTTAACTAAACGAACAAAATTTCTTGTTCGTGTTTGTTTGTTTAATAAACGAACGAACACAAACGAACTTCCCGCCGAACGGTTCACGAACTGTTCGCCGAACGTTTGGTTCGTTTACAGCCCTAATCCTGGGTATGTCGGGATAGGGTTGTCAAAACCCAACGGTGGCTGTAGTGGTGCGTGTGAAACTGGCGGAAGGTTGACTTCCGGCACCGTGTGTGAGGGTTCACCCAACTGAGGGTCTTCTGGGATAGGAGGATACGAACTTGAGCCACGAGGAGATGCAAACCGTGGTCCCCCACGTATGGACATTCTAGCGTTTCTCCTCCGCCTTGGCGGCTCGGGAGGCTGTTGAGGTGGTTCCTCAACTGGAAAGGGTGGTGGGGTAACAGCTCGAAGTTGTGGTTCATCTAAGGGAGGTTGAACTGGAGAGTTATGGTATGATGGTGTAAAGAACCAGTCATACCGAGCCATCCTTTCTTGAAATGAGTCAGGCCCATGGTACGGTGATCCCTGAAATGGGGAACCGCTTGAGATACTTATTGGGTGGCCTGGTGTTCCTGTTTGCAAATCCGGGTCCGGGTCGTCATCCATCTCCATTTCCTGAGAAAAGTGATCCTCAGGTCCCAAAGGGTTGTAGCCCAAAAAGTCATTAACATAAGCGTTTGGATTAAATTGGGTAAGTGGAATCTAAATGATGAAAAGGATGAGATTGGAAAGAGTGGTGTGATTGGTTTGAGTGATGAGTTCCTTGCGAAAGAGGGGAATGATGGGGTTCGATAGGAATGGGCAACCCAAAAAAAGGAGGGTCAGACGGTGAGGATCCCAGCGAGGCAGAATGTCTTGCTGGTTCAAAGCTATGGCTCCAATTATCCTTGGAGTCGGAGCTGGAAAGCGAGTCGGATGGTGTACTCCTGTGGGAGGGTCCCGTGCTGCTAGACGGTCCTCCACGCATGGGTCCTTTGCCTTTTCCTCTTACTCTAGGCGGCATTCTTCCAAGCAATAACCTGTCAAGACAAGTAACTATAATAAAACAATAAAAGGAAAGTTAAGAGTAATATCCTAGGTCATTTGCCTAGACTCGAGAGTCTAAGGAATGTGCTTATTGTGTCATTGAGATTAAACACAAAAGGTTAGTGTTTAAGTCACTCAATGTTGGCTCTGATACCAACCTGTCACACCCCGATATTTCCACATATGACCGGTGGGCCCGGCGGGGAGTATCGTGACGTAGTTGATATCATCATGGTCAATACACACAATATTATAGCACAGCGGAAGGGTTGGTGAATAAACTATTACAAACCATACTGTCTGAGTGTTCGAGTTTATGAATATACAGACTGGAATGTAATAAGATCCACAGGCGGATCATAAATGTAACAAGAAACAAAAACAACAGACTTCAGGTATCTCATGGATTTGCAAGATCCTCTAATGACACCCTATAGCTCCAGCCTATTACGAGAGGTACCTGTCAAATCAGTCTTTAAGAAAATACGTCAGTTTACGCTGGTAAATACAATTAACTGACTCTTTTGAAAACAGTTAAGAAAATTGATTTAAGTGCACATGGCACAAATCTTTTATAACTTGGGACAATTATTTAAATATAATCTTGTATACAGATTTACATGTTTGTCTTACAATTGGGGCCGGTTGGAAGCCGGTCGTGATTAACCGACTCACCACTTATAGAACCCACAAAGGAGTTATTCCCAACATGTGGGTTTATATATTATTTTAGCATTTGCATCTGTCAGGTGTATGCCTACACCCCGTGCATAGGTCGTGGCCATTTTAAATGAAATGAGCCGAGGATATCCAGGACACGGTCAGATTAACCCCCAATGTTTATGTTATCAAACAAGACATATTAAAACAGGTTATGCAAATTTATTAATCACAATCCGATTAAATGATTTCATACCCGACCAAGTGGTATTATTATAATACCATATCCCAAGCCCGTATAAGGGAAAATAAGTTAAAAGTATATACCTGATGCTAGCAGTAAAATCCTAAAGCTTTTTGAAGGCACCTTTTACCGAAAACTATTTAATCTGTATAGAAGGTTTATTAACCTACTAGGATGCTAATGGGTCTTTAATTCAGTCAAGGACTTAGACCGGCTAGCTTAGAAGGAAACTTTACGGTTCTAAACGCTAGATTAAGCGGAGACCGGAATAGAATGTGGTTTAGACCCGACAAGCTTGGATATTTGTATAATATGGGCAAACTAAACACATTCTGGAATTTGAGGATTTAATGATAAGGTTTGACCCGTTTCGGCTATTTTATGTAAACTAGTCACATAAGCCGATCCGAACGCGTAACCGCGTAACGGGTATCCAAATAAATTTATATACAGGTCTTAATCGTTATTATGCTCAAGATATGTTAATACATCAGTAAGATGTTAACATATATGCCCAAAAAGTATTTTAAACCAAAATAAGTCCCATAAGGGCATTTTGGTAATTTTAATGCCCATAAAAGAGTTTAATTGTGCAACTGAGTTTCAGGTCTGATTTAATCAGTAAAAATATGTATTTTTATAAGTTATATCAGTAGGGTGTATTATATATGTGAAATTTATCTTATATAACCAAACTATGCACCATAGGGGCATTTTGGTAATTTTACATAGGCTTTAAAGGTCAAAATAGACTTCTGAATTTAAAAAATTTAGCTTACTGTATAATTATATAAATTAGCTTAAAACATCAGTGGGTAATAAGTTTTATATGTCAAATATAGTTTTGACCCATACTAGGGGCTAAAAATGCTTAAAAGTCGGTTTAAAGGGATATTCGGTTTAAAACAGGAAATCTGAGTTTTTGATCAGTTTATAAAGTTCAAAATACTTTATTTATTATATAAAATCAGTAGCAAAAGGTTTGGTATTAAAAAGTTATGTAAAACTCATTTTATGCATGAAAAGGGCAAAACCGACAATTACCGAAATCAAACTATAATCCTATGTTATGATCAGCTTAAAAATAATTAAAAATCTTCAAAAATCCCAAAATATTATTTTACATCAGTAGGTATAAGGTTTGATGTCAAAAATTGGGTTTAGATAGGCTTTATGTTAATTATGCCATTTAAATAATAAAAAGCTCCTTAATTACGCTATTGAGCATAACTTCAATTCTAGACCTCAAATTGATGTCAAAATTTTAGGACATGTCTAAATATCAGTAGCAAAGGTCTTAGTCCAATCACATTGTTAAAAATCTCAGTTGTATGTAAAAAGGGCGTTTATGGCATTATTAAGCATAATTACGATCAAGTGCATATAATTCAAACCACTAGGCACCATGCAATATAACTCCAGGGGGTTATACTACTAAGTAATGTGGTCCTATTGGAAGCTTAAAACATGGGAGAATTAAGCTTGAACGGGTCAGAACTGAAAGTCAAAGCAAAAGTCAAGCTTTTGCGACTTTCGGTTATAAACTGACGTTAGACTATTAATTGTTGGGTTAGGACTGATAAGACATGATTTAATATTAATTACCAAGTCATTAGAATGTTAAAATATAATTTAGAACCTCTGGTTTATTAATTTTTAATCATTTTCAAACATTATGTCCAGTTTGACTTTTTGTCAAACTACTTTGACCCGACAATTGACCAGTCAAACGAGATAATTAGGAGGTGCCCTTTTAAGGGTTAATCACCAACACTAATGTGGTTCTATAACCACTTTCAATTTGATCAGTGGTTAAGCCACATGTAATTAAAACGAAAGTCAAACTAATTTTACGATAAGTTTGACTTTAGAGTAATTAAGCTAATTAAAACAATTAAACAAGAAATTAGAGGCTTACTACAGGTCCTAGCAAACTTTTCTACACTTGATAATCCTCTTCTTATTGATGGAAGCTCCAGAACAAGTCCCTCAAGTGAATTGTTTGCAAATGTGTTTATGAACACAAGAGTGAACTCCTTTATATAGCAAAATCCATGAATCTAGATCATCTCCAGGTGTTATTGGAGGCCCTGGGATCACCCCAGGTGTCCTAGCTAGTGAAATTAACCGACTTATAGCTCAATAGGTCGTTACAAACTAGGCTAAGGCGGTGGAACAGCCAAACCCGCACCTGGCAAGCTTTTTCTGATACTGGCACTCTCAGGCGGGCCGCGTAAGACTTAAGGGAGTCTTACGCGGGCCGCGTGGACCGGCTAAACTGGCAAAACAAGTTTCCAAGCTGGCAGTTTCAGTCCCTGCTCGTTTTTTACCCTTTTTAACCTTATTGTTGACATGTGGGGCCCTTGTAGTCAGTATGTTGAGGCTCTAGGATGAATAAACTAACTTCGTTAGGCTCCGGTTCGTTAAATACCTCTATGAAAGCAAGTTTCATCAAGTTGACACTTTTGGCCCAAAGTCTTGAAAACATGCTTAACGATCTAGAAACGACGTGAAATTCATACCACTTATTCTTAAAAGTATATTTGAATATTTCGAAGCCTCGGTTTCGTTAAAAGGTCACTCAGAGGTCAGAATCGACATGGCGACATGTTTAACCCTTGTAATTTAATAATCCTCCGGTTATTTTTATAAATAGCTTCTTATATCCAATCAATCACTCGTTTAAGAATATATTCATCGTGTATGCTCATTCAGAGGCACAAGTTTGGCATGTTGACACTTTTAGTCCCTGTGGTTTCATAGATTCACTGTTTGACAACTTTGGTCCTTCAAACTCAATCTTTCACATGTTTAGAGTTTAGGACACGTGTCTATACATAATTGGACACATTTTTACGTGGTGTTACATCCTCACCCCCTTAAAAGAAATCTCGACCCCGAGATTTACTGGAATAAGTGAGGGTACTTTTGTCGCATAGTGGACTCCACTTCCCACGTATATTCGGGACCTCTACGGGCATCCTATTTGACCTTTACTATAGGTACATGCTTTCTTCGGAGCTTTTTAACTTGTTGATCCTCGATCGATATAGGTCTTTCAACAAATCTCAAACTTTCATCAATTTGCACATCTTTATAAGACATAGCCAATGATTCATCAGCTAGGCATTTCTTGAGATTACATATATGGAACACATTATGGATTCCACTCAGCTCCTCAGGCAAGTTTAGCTTATAAGCTACACTGCCGACACATTCGATAACCTCGAATGGTCCAATATATCTAGGGCTCAACTTGCCCTTTTTACCAAAACGCATCACACCTTTCCAGGGTGACACTTTCAATAGAACTTTATCGCCTATCTCAAACTTTAGAGGTTTTCGCCTCTCATCAGCATAACTTTCCTGCCTATCCCTGGCAGCTTTTAGGCGATCACGAATCTGGACAATCTTGTCCGTTGTTTCAAGGACTATATCAGGTCCTGGCAGCTGAGTTTCTCCTACTTCTGCCCAACAGACAGGCGTTCTGCATTTCCTACCATATAATGCGTCAAAAGGCGCAGCCTGAATGCTAGTATGGTAGCTATTGTTATAAGAAAACTCGATCAATGGCAGGTGGTCATCCCAACTACCACCTAAATCAATAACACATGCACCAAGCATGTCTTCCAAAGTTTGAATTGTACGCTCACTCTGTCCATCAGTCTGAGGATGGTAAGCGGTGCTAAAATTCAAACGCGTGCCCAAGGATTGTTGAAAACTTTTCCAAAAATGAGAGGTGTATCTAGTGTCTCTATCAGAGATAATAGACACCGGTACTCCATGAAGAGCTACGATCTTGTCTACATATAACTGGGCTAATTTATCGGAGCTATGAGTCTCCTTGATGGGTAAGAAATGTGCTGACTTAGTCAGTCTATCAACAATAACCCATATGGTATCATTTCCGTCCCTTGTTTTAGGTAACTTGGTTATGAAATCCATGGTTACCATCTCCCACTTCCACGTAGGGAGTTCTGGTTGTTGAAGTAGACCTGAAGGCTTTTGATGTTCAGCTTTAATCTGAGCACAAGTCAGGCATTTAGCTACATGTGTGGCAATAGATTTCTTCAAACCTATCCACCAATAATTAGCCTTCAAATCATGATACATTTTGTCACCACCAGGGTGAACTGAGTACTTGGAGTTGTGGGCTTCCTGGAGGATTACCTCTCGAAGTCCTCCATGAATAGGAACCCAAAGAAATATGGGAGGCAATCAGATCTAGAGGTTCCGATGTAGCTTGGGTGGATTTTATTTGGTCAGCTTTCAATATCCCAAAACATTCATTCCTTTGTTGGTTGATTTTCAAAAAGAAATTATGGACTCAAGACCGAATGTTAAACTGGAACCACAACATTACTCGATCAATGAACATGATATGCTGCTTACTTTGTTATAATGGGGTAGATTCTCATGATCATTTGTTCTTCGAATGTAAGTACTCTAGTCAAGTTTGGTCAGCAATCAAAGAGAAAGGGGGCATGCAGTCAGTTTCGGAGAAGTGGGAGGACATCAGTCAGTGGATGGTCCCCAAAGCGAGATCCAAATCGGTCCATGTGGTCACGAATAAATTGCTTATCTCGGCTACGGCGTATTACGTATGGCAGGAGCACAACACCTGCCATACATTCGAAGAATCCAATCAATCACTCGTTTAAGAATATATTCATCGTGTATGGTTATTCTGAGGCACAAGTTTGGCATGTTGACACTTTTAGTCCCCGTGGTTTCATAGTTTACTGTTTGACAACTTTGGTCCTTCAAACTCAATCTTTCACATGTTTAGAGTTTAGGACACGTGTCTATACATAATTGGACACGTTTTTACGTGGTGTTACAAAGTCCCAATGATATAAACCTACAAACCTGCAAGCATGCAGACAAGTGTGTCAGACGACGTTGGTGAGTTCAAAGTTTTGTTAACGTGTTTAGTTACCAGATATGAGTATAAAATGTTTCAGTGATTTGATTTGATGTTGTTATTAACTCGATTACCGCAGATGGCAAGTAGATTTATTTGCCCAATCCCAATGTCTCTATCAAAACATTGGTCAAGTGGTTAAGGTAATTAGTTCACGCCCGTCCTCCCCGGTACGGTGTGAGGGTGCCAAACCTAATAGCGCTATCAACTAATAACCTCGTTGCCTCCCCGGTAACTAATCGGTAGATGTAAGGGGTCTTAATGATAGAAATGAGTGTAATAACCAACATCCCAATAACCCGACGTTCCTCCCCGGAACGATTACCAGATGTCCCTCCCCGGGACGCATGCTTGGAGAAAAAGCAGTGAACTTACCTTAGATTGCTCGATAGGATTAGTTACTTATTCATACATAATCAGTCAAAGCCTATGATGTTCATGTACACGAAATCAGTTTACGTTCACGTTGTTCACGTATGTTCATAGTGTGTATTCGTAGCAAGGATCATCGCATAACAGATAACAATCATTCATAACACACGTAACAGATAAGTTCACTATTCACATGCATGTTTCGTAATAGCACTTAACAGTTAAGTGAGCTATTCATCATAAGCAAGTCATGTTTCCAACAATGGTTACCATTATCGACTAGTTTTGTAACCATAAATCCCATATCCCCTATTCATATTACACAAGTATCACCTCATGATAACACGCAAGTCTTAACATTTGTTCATGCAATACAACAACTAAAACACACACATCATAATGTCATTCAGTGGGCACTTGAATCCCATACTGTTTGTTTACCAGCCAATACCAAATATGTGTTGACAATTATTACATTCCTCCTACTAGTATGGATTCACATTAGTTCAAGACCTATTCCGATTATGCAAACAATAGTGTGCGAGGAGCCCAACAGAAAGTTCAGTCCAGGCCCAAAGGCAGCCTCAACGAAACACAATGTTTGTCAAAAAAAGCCCAGTCGACGAAACACAATGTTTCGTCAAATGCTAGCCGACGAAATACCATCTTTCTTCGCGGAGTCTAACGAACTTGAATTTGATGTGCTGTCCGCTGTGTTATTCTGATCGTGATAGTCGGGACCATTTGTTTTTCCGTTGTCTTTTTGCGGATCAAGTGTGGAGAAACGTTAAGAATTTGGTTCATTTGGGGAGCGTGGATAATTCATGGTCTTCGTTATTAGGTTGGGTGGATCAACATTCCAGCTCTAAGAAAGCGGATCATGTTGTTTGTAAATTGTTGATTGCTGCATCGTCTTACTACATCTGGCAAGAGAGGAATAACAGGATTTTCAAGAATAATAAGAGGACGGTGGCTCAAGTTGTTGAGATAATTAAAAGCTCGGTTCCTTTGCGCCTGATGGGGTTCAGATTTCGGGTGGCTTCGGCTAAGGAAAGGATTTTCAAGTCGTGGAAGATTGAAGAGAACGAAGACAATGTAACGGATCCGGGCTAGTTTGTTTCTGTCTTAGGTTTTCGGTCTTGGTTGTTATTGTGGTTGTCTTTGTTTGGTTGTTTTGTTTTTGGTTTGGTTGTGTTTCTTGTCTTCCTAGGCTTGGCATGTCAAGTCTAGTTGGTGTGTCGTTTTGACACACCCTTGTACTTATTTGGTTCATTTATAAAATTCATCGGGGTAACCCTTTACCCAAAAAAAATCTTTCGTCGCGGAGAAGTGTGTGACGAAACATCCTCTCTCGTCATGAAGGCGTGTGTGACGAAACATAATCTTTTGTCGTGAATACAAACCCTAGTTATCCTAACAGTTTCATCATCATCAAGCAACATATTATGAACAGATTGTTAGCACAGAATCATCGAGCATCAATCATCAAACACACCACAATCTATATATATATATATATATATACAACCCTAGGTTATCGACACAACATAACATCTTCACATTATTTCAATTATCACATAAATCGAGATTATGAGCCAACACCCTAACAACTTCCCACTTGCAAAACAGTTCGCCATTATGATATTCAAATCCAAATCAAGACCAGAATCATCTAAAACGGCTCATGCACGCATTCAAACATTATGCACCTTAACAAATCAGATCATTACTCGTGCAATCTAAATATGTTTTCTATAAACCATGAATCATCATAATAATCACTACAATCACATAATTCATTAAATACAATTACTGTCCTGTACTGAATCAGATAAGGGCATGATGCTTATCCGAATACGAGATGCACAGAGTTTGTATACAGCCGAGAAGGGAGAGGATCCCCAACAGAGGAGGTTGCCGTCAGTTAGAGAGGAAAAAGACGTAGGGTTTGTGAAATCGTCCAACCGCGTGTAAGTTTATGGTGTGAAAAGGGCTTGACCCTGACCGAGTTTTGTTTGGGCCGAAGCCCATCTTGGCGTACAATATCTTTCGTCAAACCCTTGATGACGAAAGATCATATTTCGTCGCGTATGTTTCGCCGCGTGCGTGGTGACGAATATCATATTTCGTCGAGCTTGGCATTGACGCAGAACTATATGTGTCCCAACTGAAATAAACCGGGCCTGATCTTGGGCCTTAACCTGGTGGGCTTCAAGGGACTTACTAAACATACTAGATACCTCCAACCATTACATAAAACCATAACACGTTTACGTATCGTACACTGGATTGATATGTAGTAGGACATAGAAAATAACCGCACAAGTCTTGAAACCAGGTAACACAAACCTTGAAAGTTCGGGTTGTCACATCATCCCCAACTTGAAAGAAATTTTGTCCCAAAATTTGATAAGTAAACCAAAAGCGGCAAAGTGCCAGATCAGGATGACTGTGGATTTTCCTCGGGTACGGTACCCGAGGAAAATTATCCGTATATCCGAATCCGAATCCGGATCCGAATTATCCGTATATCCGAATCCGAATTATCCGAAAATTCGGATATCCGAAAATCGGATAATCCGAATTTTCGGATTCGGATAGTGATTTCAGAAAATTTCGGATATTTCGGATATCCGATATCCGATACATTTTTTTAATATATTTTTATAATATATATAAATACCATTTAAAAGTTGAAACCTAACCCTAATCCATTCTCCACTCCACTCCAGCCGCTCTCACACACCCCACGCCCCCATTCAAAAATCGAACTGCGCAATTGTTAAACATCGAGTTCTGAAGAATCAAGATTCAAGATACGAATATTAAAGATCGAGATCTGAAAGTCGAAGACCCAAGGTTTGTTTCCATATATTTATTATCAAATCTGATTCCATACATCGATTCGTTGTTCATCAGTTTATAATCTCAACTTTTCTTTCATGGGTTTTTAGTTTGACGTTTCTTAGATTCTTGTTTTGTGTTTCGTGATTGTTTATATGGTTTTAGGGTTGAAAATATGATATCTCAACTTTCATGGGTTTTTAGTTTATCGTACATAAACTGATTGTTTATAACAGTTTATAATCTGATTTGTTCATCGGTTTATAATATACGAACATCGATTCGTTGTTCATCAGTTTATAATCAGATTTGCGGAAGCTGTTTATATATGATTTGTTTGTATAATAAACATCGAACTTGTACTTTGTTTCTTATGGGTTTGTTACAGATTTGTTAACAATAGATTTGTTAAATTAGTTTAATACTTTTATTAGTTTATTTTGATTTGTTCCAACAGTGAATTTGCTCCATAGATCTATTCACAGATTCATTGTATTTTGATTTTTTGACATGAACATATTTGTGATTTGGAAAGTTAACTGTTGGTTTTAGGCCACATAAAAACCTCACTGTTGGCTCCATAATTCCATTGGTAAAAAACATTGGAAAGTTAACATTTGGAAAGTTAACTGTTGGAAAGTTAACTGTTGATTCTATATATTTTTAAGCTATACCATCTTTTATTGATTTCTATTTATATTACTTTAATACATTTGAAGCAAAAAAACATTTGTTGACCCGTTTCGCATTATATTCTTGCGCAGGTTTCATATGGTGCCTTGGAAGTTCGAAGGATGGATTGGAATCAGATGAGTGGATTTGGAAGATTATGTGTTTATTTCGACTTTTAAAACAATGTTATGTGTTATTTTGGACATGTTATGCATTATTTTAGAACTTTGAATTGTGTTGGTTTGTTTCTTTTGAACATCAGATCTGTTTATTATGTTTGAAAAGACAAGGTTCATATTTTTATTTGAATTTTTTTTTAGTTTTAGAATTTCGGATATCCGTTTCATTATCCGTATCCGTATCCGAAGTTTCGGATATCCGAAAGTCGGATATCCAAAATTTCGGATACGGATTCGGATAGTGAAATCTACTATCCGAAATGTTCGGATATCCAACTTTCGGATATCCGAAACTTCGGATATCCGGTTTTGAACACCCCTACGGGTACCACATCATCCCCAACTTGAAAGGGAATTTCGTCCCGAAATTCCTCAATGATATCAGGAGTTGATTCAACCATGCCTCTCTCTAATGGAGAAAATCGACCCTCTTGCTTCCTTGACCTAAAATTCGTTTTTCTTGATGATTGTAGGGATTGTTTTGTGTGATTAGAGTCTCATCAATTCTGATTTACACTTACGATTCAATATAATCATTCTTTGATTCGTTTTGTTCAAGATTAGGGTTCGTTTTTCGTTTTTTTCTACATTGGCTGCCGCTGGTTGTTTGGTTTCGTTGTTAATCTGAACTGGGTATACAAAGAGAGATTGTGTTTGCTGCTGTTACAATCTGATTCGTCCTTTCTTGATCGATTTTGTTCTTGACGGCTGCTAGGGTTTTTCAGGTTTCTGTTGTTTGAAATAGGGTTGGCGGCTAGGGGTTTTCAGGCTTTTCACATAATTGTTGGCCGACATTTCTAAGGGATCAGTTTCTTGCTTTCGTAATCAGATTAGGGGCTGAAGCAAGGAGTGGATTCTTGAAGTGCGGCAGCCTTGGTTTAAGGTTTCATTGCAGCTTTAAACTAGGGTTTACACATTGTTCGTATTCAACACACTTCTGATTGGAACGAATTCTGTGACGGCTGCTAGGGTTTGTCAGGGTTCTTAATGGATGAACTAACGAAAACTGGTGGTAGGCCACCACTGTCATTCAAAGAAATAGCGGATCGTATACTTGATGTTGATGGGAACAATATACAGCCAAAACGTGGTATAAACATTATCGATGAACTCACTAAGGTCTCGGCACTGGTTCAATTGGATAATCTGTTCTCACCAATAACAGGTTTCCATGGGCTGAATTTGTCGGCTGATAAGGAGAGTACAAAGTTTTCTGGGGCTGCGAATTCTTTGGCTGGTAACTCGAATTCAGGATTTTCTGGGGCTGCAGAACCTTTATCATTTGCTAAAGTAGTGAATAACGCAAAGGAGAATGTAAAGGTTAATTTTCGGATGATGGAATCTAGTGAGTTAGTGGATGGAGCTGATGTTGTTATTCCATTGTCTTCGGTTAAACAAGTCTCTGACAGGTATGCTAACACTTTGTATGGATATTTTCTGGGTAAACGTCTGGCTTTCCCAGTGGTGGATTATTTTGCAAAGAACAACTGGGCTAAATATGGTCTCTCTAGACTAATGATGAATGCGAAAGGGTTCTTCTTCTTTAAATTCAAAACAAAGGAAGGGATGGATAAAATGGTAGAGGATGGACCTTGGATGATTAGAAATGTCCCGATAATTTTGAAGGAGTGGTCGGCCTCTGTCAAATTGGAAAAGGAAGATATTAAAGCTATCCCAGTTTGGGTCAAGATTCATGATGTGCCGTTAGCAGCATATACTGAGGACGGTCTTAGTTTGCTCGCGTCTAAGATAGGGGTGCCTAAGATGTTAGATTCGTACACTTCTACAATGTGTGCTGAATCGTGGGGAAGAAGCAGTTATGCTAGAGCTCTCATTGAAATTCAAGCCGGGGCTGAGGTAAAGAGGAGTATTACTGTTGTTATCCCATCTTTAGATGGTAATGGTCATTCAAAGGTGGAGGTAAAAATCGAATATGATTGGGAGCCCCTAAGGTGCTCCTCTTGTTGTGTGTTTGGTCATGATGACAGCTCGTGCCCGAAGAACCCTCAGGTATCTTCTAGTGGGGATGCTGAAAAGATTAATGATGAATTTCAGGTTGTAGGGGTCAAGAAGAAGAAAGTGAACAACCAAGGCATCCATATGAAAAATCAGAAGCCTAAGTTAGTTTACAGGCCAGTTGTCAACCCTAAACCAAAATCGTCCTCAAAGAGTCCGATGCAGAATCAGGTTTCAACATCTAACCCGTTTGACATTCTGAAGGATGATACTGGTAATCAGGGAGGTACCACTGTGGGTCGAGTGGAGAAGAAACCGTCAAGAGAAAGGCAGGAAGAGGATGAGGAGGAGGTTGAAGAAGTTTACAATGAAACTAGTGCATTTATGACATCGGGTACTCATCCTTTTTCTTCAAAAGCAGGGGCAAGCACCTCTTCTACCAAGTTCTCTAATGGATAGGCTGTCTGCTTTTCGTCTGAAGGGGCTGCTGTTTTGTGGCTACTTTATCTTTGATGATGGTGGCTGAAGATTATGTTTTGTGGGTTTTGCATTGTCTGTCTACTAGATGTCGTGTCATGATGTATAGTAGACTAGGTTATGGGGTGTTATAGGTCTTTGGTTTTTGTTTGATTTACATATATAGGGCATGTCTTGTATATGAACTAGTGTGGAACACATCCTCACTACTTGTACTTATTTGCGGTTGCATTTTAATAGATTCACCGGGGTAACCCTTTACCCAAAAAAATTGTAGATATTAGAGTTCCCTTTGATTATTATGTTCCCACAAGGACTACGGTCCATGTACTGAGTTCCAACAAACTCTAACGATTGGAGTTCGACTATGTTAACGAATCTTGACGTCCTGGTCCATGATTTCAGTAGATTCCTCAACCACTGCAACCTGTCATTAACCTCCGACTCTAATAAGGGTATCACAAGTGTTTCGTCAGACGAACACTGCCTTAGATTCGAGACAAAAGTGATATCACACACGTTACTTAACTCGACAGGTAATTCAAGCTTGTATTGTACGCCACTTACCAACACGTTTCCAGAATTTTGAATGGCCGAACATAACGTAAGTTAAGCTTGCCACGCTTCCCAAGGCGTTCCACACCCTCCCATGGTGAGACTTCCAATATGACACGTTCGCCTGCAGCGAACTCCCAGTGTTTCCTAAGTTATCAGGTTTCCTGGCGATCACGCATTGTCACCACACAATTTCCAATCTAAATAATCTTCCCAAAAGTTTCAAGTGCAAGTCCTGGACCCGTGATTAGGTTGTCATCCCCCTCTGTCCAACAAGGAGGTTGGCATTGTCATCCATGCAATGCCTCAAACAGAGCTGTATGAATACTAAAACGGTAACGGCTGGATGCCCAAAGATAAGTGTCCTTCCAAATGTTTACTAAAGTCAATCACACACATGCTCGCAGCATGTCTTCGTGTGTCAGGATGGTTCGTTTCTCTGTCTGGTTGTCCTACAGTGATAAGTAATGCTCATGTCTAGACGTGAGTCAAGGGTGTTGCGTAATGCTTGCCATGAATCAAGTATAGATCAAAATCAGAGATAACAGGAGTTGGCGTCTTGTGCCTAACACCGCCTCTCTCAGAGGAACATTCACAAGCTGTGAAGATTCGTTAGTTTCCTTGGTTGCAAGAAAGTGTGCTGGTTACGCGAGACAATCAACGGTCGCCCAGGTGATATCGTCTCCATTTCGGGTTGTAGGTAGACTAGTGACAGAATCCATGGCAGTCATATGGGTGTTTCTGGTTGCCGATACAAACCAGAGGGTTTCTGTTGTTCCACTTTGACTTTTGCACAAGTCAAACATCGTTCACATACCTTGATATGTGGACCTTCATGCCCAGTTACCAGTACCTCCTATCAAAATCCAAGTGACTAGAATATCAAGGCTGGTGTGCTTCACTCAACACAAGTTCCCAAGTATTGATGTATAGTGAGGTCCACGTTCGTTCCAAGTAGTAGCGAATATCATTCAACTTGCCAAAAGTTGCCCATCCATGCCCCGCATGGACCCAATTTGAAATTCCTCTTCCTTTAATGCTTCGGTTTGAGAAGGGCAAATCTGATCAGGTAGGTTAAAGTCGATGGTGTGCTGCGCGGCTCGTACATGTCCAGGTTTCACAGTTGAAATCATTCAAAGGTTCCATCCAGCGATGTCATTACATGTTTTAGCTCTTTCGTAACAACGGTACACGGGAGGCCCTTGAGATCGGTCTAAGTAGCGCTTCTGGTACCGTCCAAGTAATTCCTCCAACTTAAATCCAAAGACCATGGTTTCCTTCGCAGGTTGTGATCCGTGCAACTCTTCCTGATAATCCACCACGTAAGTCATCACCCTCTCGTGTCGCATCGGTGTGTAACTGAGGCTCTGATTCGGACCATCATGGTATACTGCTAGATCACCCATACCCTCGGGTAAAGACAACACTCATTGTATTGTAGAGTTGGGTTTTAGAAGCTGAAAAGACGTTCTCCTGTTTTGTCTCCCACGAATACACAGCACCCTGCTGTGCTGAAGAGATTAAAGCTGCGCGATCTTCGAGAATCCCCCGATGAATCTGTGATAGAATCTAGCGAAACCAATGAATTGCTGTATCCCCGAAGGAATCTTTGGTGTCGATCAGTTTCTAACAAAATGGATCTTAGCGGGATCCATGTGTATTCCCACTTCGTTGACTATGCGACCAATAAAGTGTACTTCTCGAATCCTGAAGTCACACTTAGGTAAACTTCTCCTGGAGTTGCTCCTCCCCTAGGAGCTCTAAGATGACCTACCAGTGCCGTTCCTGGTGTTCCTTTCTCCTGGTAGTAATTCAAAGCGTCCTAGATAGACACGGTTGACGAATCTGGCGAGACGAGGTTGGCACACGCTACTCATGTGATTCCTGAGGCTGCTGGTCGTTGCAAACGGTTCTCGACTGTCGCCTTGTTGAGTTCTCGATAATCAATACACATATGAAAAGGCTTATTTTCACAGATATAACTATGTCACACCCTCAAATCCACACGCGGAGTACTACCACAAGGCGTGTGACTGACTAGGATCCAGCCACTAATCATTTTGAACCGTTTAGTTATTATTATAAATAATGGTATAATTAGCGACCAATTTAAATTTTTCAAAACATAGTTTGAGTTTGCAGCGGAAAGGAGAACGTATCGTAATTTAAAACCACAAGTTTATTAGTCATGAACTTACAAACCACGCACTCCAGCCGATTGCAATGGCCGTCCTAAACTGTATCGAGCTACCTGCAAAGCATGCAGTAGGGTGTCAACACAAAGTTGGCGAGTTCACTTGTTGTCCAGTTTTAGTTTTCGAAAGTTGTTTAGATAAGACATTTATAATCACGTCCGGGGGAGCTACCCCATATGAAAGCTACTAAACTGGCGTTACCGAAACTATTGACGAGAAGATTTTGTGCCCCGAGTCAATGTCTATCGTCATTGACCAAGATGCAAGGTCTACTAGTTCACGCCCGATCTCCCCCGGTCACGGTGTGAGGTTGTCAAACCTAATAGCGCTATCAACTAATAACCCGTTCGCCCCCGGCGATTAATCGGTACTATAAGCAGGGACTTTACATGATAGAGATTCGTTTAGTTTTGCTAGTTGTGATATAAATAATATCCAAACGTATCTCCCCCGGAAATAGTAATTTAAAATATACCCATTCGCATTTTCCCCCAGAAATATTAGTTTGAAAGCATTCTTTAGTTTGTTCGTGTCCCTTCCTGGGACGCATGCTTTTAGTGTGTGAACTCACCTTGGTTTGCTCGGCAGGCAATTTACTTGTGTTAGGTTGGTCAAACATACCCTATTATGGTTATACATATTTATTAGGTTCGTATGCAAGTAACGTCTCGTATAAATTACACGTATCTAACACTTAGCACATAAATCCACATTTCATATAATACACACACTTTGCATAATGTACAGTAATGGTAACAGTAACACGTATCATACCAGCATATATGTTATTGGGCCTATCCTAATGCATGAACAATTAATCAGCAGCAGTTAGACACCAACAGTTAAACAACAACAGCAGCACACATTCCACAATACCAGTTTGTGTGGCCCATCAACCAAGCAAGGGAGTCCAGTCGAGACCAGGGGGTCTCGACTCGAGAACAAGAAACCCCGAATTGCAACCACGAGGTTCCGAGTCGCAAACGGGAGGTCTCGAGTGGTGCATTTATGAGTCGCAACCACTGAGATCTCGAGTCAGGCATTGAGTCGAGATCAGAAGATCTCGAGTAGCAACCTGTCCAGTCTCGAGTCCCCTGAAGTGTACATCCTGGTCTCGAGTAGTCGCTAAGTGGTCTCGAGTCGAAACCACTTGATGCCGAGTCGCAACCACAGATGGGATCTTTCTAGAACTCTTATCCAGATGTACGAACCAATCATAATTCCTTAACATGTTTCAGTCTTCCGTACAAAACCAAATTGGATCACAACAGCATATTTCAAATGTTCATAACATATTCAACAAGTTCATTATTCTGGGTTTTCATTTCAAGCAACATATTTATTCTTAAACACATTCCTATTAGCATATTTTTACCTATTCAGTGCACAATCTTAAGAACATCATCAATCCCTAACAACTAGCATATATTTCACGGAGCAGGAACATGTATACACATAACTTATATATCGAACATCACACCCAGTTTATATCCAAATATTCAAATCTCCTAAAAATTTAAGTAACCATTATGTGCGTCAAAACCATCATATTTCATGCATCTCTAATTTTATTCACAGCAATCAAAACAATAATCACCAAGTATGTTCCTGCTTTCATTTTTCCTATATTCCAAACAGATAACTGATGTATGGTTTAATTAATATGAACATGCTCTGTTTCCCAAATTGCAAATAACAAACTATCACAAGATTCTATAATGAAAACACATAGCTGAACAATACACCCATTCAACGATCAGACAGTTCACCAAGGCAACTTATCAACTTTTACAAAATATAAATATGAAGAGAGCTTACAATCAATCATACAGTTTACAGATGGGTATGAACTGACCAATCGATTCGAGACAAAGAGGAAGACCTGCTGCCACGGCTACTGTGCATGAGCCGGGGCTCCGACGGCTGTTGCTGCTGGTGATCTTCTCTGCTGCCTCCGCAAATCACTGTCGGGTCGGACTCGAATAACAACCAATCAGGATCATCGCTGACGGGGGTTGCCCGAATCGGACCAAAATAGAATCATCGCTGTCGCCTGCCGTTTGCCGTCGAAACCGGCCGCCGCTGCTGACATCGCTACTCCTTCGTTGTCTTCTCTCTCATCCTCTGATTCTCTCTCTCTCTCTCTCTCTCTCTCTCTTACGGCTACCCGACGAGGTGCGGGTGTGGGTGTCGGCGAAGGGGGTGTCGGACGGTGGTTATCGGTGGTTGACGGTGGAGAGCTAAGGTGACAGAGGTTGTCGTGTGGTTTGTAAGGGTGTCGCCGGAAAAAGGAACGAGGGGGAGGGGTGTGCGACAAAGATCATCAGTCGAGAAAGAGGGGGGTGCCGGAAGTCGCCGGAGATGCGGCTCCGGTCACCGGAAAGGCAGAGAAAGTGTGGGTGTCGGCTGGAGCATGAAATGAGACTTTTAGGGTTTTTAAAATCAAAGTGGGGGAGGTGAGGGTATAAGTAGTTTTATATAGGTCTAGGGTTTAGGCTTAGGTTAGTTGGGTTGAGCCTAGCCCAAGTGCGTAAACCTGTTTAAACAACTACGCGTCTCGCTCAATTATACTGGCTCGGTTATTTAATAATAACATATCAGTAATCTAAATTATTATTTTAGTAAATAATAATAACAACAATAGTAATAATAATAATAAACTCGAATATTCTCCTCTCGATGATTGGGATCGAGAGTACGGGGTGTCACATTCTCCCCATGTTACAGGAATTTCGTCCTCGAAATTTAAGAAAAAGTCATGCGATTCACTCTAAATGTATACTTAGATTTCCATTACTATACGTAGATACAAGCAATTTCATGAAAGTCCACAGAACGAACATGTAAGCCACATAGCACATATAGTCACATAGCACGAAAAATTATGTAGCACAAGATCCACAGAGTTCGTACGTATTTCACATAGTAGAATACTCATGGAATACATATTTATGATGCACATGATTCATTTTTATTGATTACATTTGAAACAATTTAAACAATGCGTCGAAACAACTAGAATAGCGCCTAGAAAACTAGTGTGCTGACAAAAACGCAGGATTCGCAGAAACCATCTAAATAACATCTTTAGGACTCAGACGAAAGTCCAACATCAAATATACATTAAACCCTAGCTAGGAATGCAAGGGTTTGGTCTAATACTTTCCCGATGTCCGATAACACTAAAAACTGCCGAAAAGCACTAAAAACGACAATTTCAACACTTTTCAGCAGAAATTCTGCAGAAATCAGCATTGTAAGTTATATGCAATGTACAAAAGTGTCGTTTAACCTAGAATTCATATTAGAATACCTTGTGGTATCATCTAAACCGATAACTACATCAATTCATACAACTTACATAAGTTTACCATTCAACTAGTTACTTGCGGATCAAATGCCAAATGAATATCCGAACGATATCTAATCTCTTTTTTAGCAACTATCTATCATTATGTGGATCATTTTGGTCTAGTATTGATCACCTAACATATTGAAAACATTTGGAAATCCCTAAACATCTAAACTTTCTAACTTTTGCGAATAAATTTAACACTTTTATTAGTAAAACAAGAAGCAAAACATGAGACCCCCCCATCTAATTTTCGTAAATAAGGGGCCCACATACCCTTAATCTTTTGCTAAAATATCTAGATATTTACATTAGGTGCAAGTGGATGTTGTTGGTGGATGATTATAACATTTGATCACATTAGTTACTAGCACTTTATCACCACTTTACACCTTCATTACACACACTTAAGAAACTCTTTCAATCTTCATCTTTTTCACCAAGAACACCATCCAAAAACCCATTTCATTTTAGCCTTTATTTGATGATCAAGTTGTACTTCTATGGAGTCTAAAGTGATCTAAAGCACATACAAGTGAAAGCAAGTATTTTCATCCATTCAAGAGCTTTCTACCATCAAGATCATCATCTTCTTTGTTCTTTATCATCATATAAATCATCCCTAGCCACAAGTGCTAGAAGTGAGCTTCTAAATCTCTTAGTTTCATATTAATTTATGTTTATGATTGTTAAAATAACATGTTATAACAAAATAATCATACATAATAATATGAAAATACAAAGAAGCAAAATAATAATCATGATATATATGTTTGTTTATGTGGTGATTTGAGACTTATTACTTGCATATTTGATCTTGTCATGATGATTAGCATATGAATAAATTGTTAGATGATGTTTAAATACATGATTTAACAAGTATACATGTTTATGTTAAAAGGGTTTTTGTTAAACATAAAGGTTTAATGGATGATCATATTCTTTGATGTTGTTAAGGTATTTAGTGTTTTTTTTTTATTAAAAACAACACTTCTACAAATTATGAAAACAAACATACAAGATGAGATTTTCATAAAAGTGGTTAAAACTAGAAGTAAAGCATGGATTTGAACTAATTAACATGTGTTATGATCATACCCAAAACCCTACATAATTTTGATTTCATCTTGTTATGATTTTGTTATAAAATCAATGTTATGAGTAAATTGATGGTGAATTTGAAAAGAAAATGATATGTTTACTAAACATGGCTAAGTGCTTAATACAAAGATAATATGGCCAAATTTTCTTAAAATTCATATGTTAACAAAACTATAATTTTTGGCTAAATCTTTACAAGATTAAAAAGATTGTTAAAGAATGGTTTTTGATAAAAGAAAAAGTTAGATGAATATATATTTTTTAGAAAATATATATTTGGTCATTTAACAACTTATGTGCAATATGTGATACTTGGTGTATTAGTTATATGTATCAATTAGGAACTTTAATATAATGACACAAATAAACACATGACATATTACAATCAAAGTCTTACAAGGTTACATATAAATACGCCTTAAAAACGAGTTACGGACGATCCGAATAATCGAACACAAATTAGGGTCTAATCGGACGACGGACGAAACCATAAACTTATCGCCAATCCGAGGAGTTACTACGACGCTTAGGCGATCTTTCGACGCGAATACATATAAATCACCGACAACAATATCCGGATGTTTTGAACTTATAAAAAAATTATTATGTTAACTTATACTTAGTGATTTTTATAAAAATTACTAGATATGTACAAATGGGCTTAATTTACAAATGGGTATATTTTACAAATGGGCTTAATTTACAAATGGGTATATTTTACAAATGGGCTTAATTTACAAATGGGTATATTGTACAAATGGGCCTACATTTCACAAATGGGCTTATACTTACTAATGGGCTTATCTTCCTAAATGGGCTTAACATAAATACATGGGCTAAGCCCAATATCAAAACTCATGGGCTAAGCCCAATACTAAACATATGGGCCAAGGCCCAATAACATTAAGCCCAATACTATTTAGGCCCAATACTATTTAGGCCCAATGCTATTTAGGCCCAATACTATTAAGGCCCAATACTATTTAGGCCCAATAACATTTGGGCCCAATAACATAAATTCTTGGGCTAGGCCCAATAACATTAAGACATGGGCTCGGCCCAATGACATGAAAACATGGGCTCGGCCCAATGACATATAATTGGTGAAAATACAATTATACAATTTATTCATATAAGACATAAAATCAAGAGGACAAGATCCGATGATACAACTCACAAGATACAAGATTACATATATATATATATATATTCAGTGATATATATATATAACAGTTTAACAATTCATACATCTAATACACAGTTCAACGAATAACAAATACAAACAAGTCTTAATACATATTCAAGATAGAAGACTTGTACATGAGCCAATACAAAGACCGAAGTGTCTAACAGATCTAGGACCTTTGTAGGTCGTGATACAATTCAAGACAACTGCAAGTGAGGTTACAATTACATACAGTTTACGGATGCAATTTTGTGAGTTCATGTCCCCCCTTACAACTATCAGGGAAAATACGTGTACAATAGTATGATAAGTCAAGGAATGAAACACCTTAGATCATGTGCGAAATTAGGGTCGGGATGTCAACCATGAGGAGCTCAGGATAAGCTTCAGGATATGGGCAAAATCCTCCGACGGGTAACGTGTCAAATAATAATAATACTCATGCTACTAACAATAGTGGATCTAGAAGTGAAAATGAATGGATGATTCAGAGACAAACCCTAACTCTCTCTCCTTCTGGCGATTTTCTTTCTTCATGGAATCCTCGTTTTTCTTCGTGATCTGATGCATAACAGTCTGTGATTAGAGTTTTGATTCGTCATAACTCTATAACGAACTCGTTAGCATTTGGGATCGATCTAAAATTAGGGTTTTTCTGTTTTCTTCTATAATCGCTGCTCTAGTTCTTTCAATTCGAAACCCTGATTTATTATACTGGTTGTTATTGGTTGCGGTTAACTGAGATTAATTTAGCTAGATTGATACTCTGGTATAATCGATTAAGGGTTAAAGATTGATACTAGGGTTTGAAGGATTAGGGTTTCAGTTTTCGGTCTTCTTGATTCGTTGGGTATTGAGGTGTTTAGTTTTTTCTCGTGCATGCTTGGTTGATTCTGTGTTTAATGGAGAGAGTAGGTGAAACTTATTTGTCTGATCGTCCAAAGCCTGATGGCAGACAGTTGCATGATCGTGGGAAACCTCCTAACGTAAGTAAGGGGAGTAACATCCCGGTTAGTCAGGTGAAGCCGTGTTTAGTTGATAAAGATGGGTATCCTTTACCGATTGCTGAAACTGACAACATGAATAAACCTGGGAATCCTCAGCATGATTGCCGTCAAAACCCTACTCTATCTTTCAAGAGTCTTGCGGATAGGGTTTTGGATATTGATGGTAAAACTTTTATTCCACGTAGAGGAACGGTCGTAAATGAAAAGGTGCAAGGAAAAACCATTAATGTGATTGATGAGCTGCTGAAAGCTACGATTCCAGTTCCGTCAGAGGCTGTGCAACCGGTAACTACGGTAGTAGAGAATGTGAATGCAGGAGGTGATGTGATGAATGGAAGTCAGAATGATGGGAGACCTTCGAAACCTCTGTCCTATGCTGCGTCCGTTCTGAATAATAACTCTAAAAAGGTAAACTTTCGGAATCTTCCTAGTGTTGAGAAACAAGATGGATGTGATGTAGTTCTTCCCCGGGAATCGGTTAGGGCTGTTCAGGAGAAGCTTGCTAATACGTTATATGGATACTTCTTGGGTGATCGAGTTGCTTACCCGGTTGTCGAGTATTTCGTTCGTAATAATTGGAAAAAGTTTGGATTACAGAAATCAATGATGAACGCGAATGGCTTTTTCTTTTTTAAATTTGCGGATCAATCAGGAATGATGAGTGCTTTAAAAGCTGGCCCGTGGATTATTCGGTCACAACCATTATTTTTAAATGTCTGGTCAGCTTCTACAAAGCTTGAGAAAACGGAAGTTAAACAGTTACAATTATGGGTTAAGATCCATGATGTTCCCATAGCTGCTTATACGGAAGATGGGTTAAGTCTTATAGCTACGGCGATAGGTGAACCGAAAATGTTAGATTCATATACTACGAATATGTGTGTGGATGCTTGGGGGAGGAGTAGCTATGCTCGTGCTCTTATTGAGATTTCTGCTGAAAATGAGTTCAAAGAGGAATTAGTTATTGCTGTTCCAGATCTGGATGGAGATGGTTTCGTTAAACAAAAGTTGTATGTTGAATATGAGTGGAGTCCATATCGATGTAGTCACTGTTGTGTCTTTGGTCATTCTGATGAAGGTTGTCCGAAACAAATTAGGACTAATTTGAAACATGGGAACATGGGTAATTTCGGAAACAAACATAAGGAGGCACATAAAAATCGTAGACCGGGGAAGAACATGGTTGATGATGATGGCTTTACAACAGTGGAGGATAAAAAGGTAGCAAAGAGATCGGGTTTTCCAGTTAATAAACAAAAACAAAAGTTTGAATATAGACCTATTGGAAATAAATCGGATGGAGATACAAAGAAGGTTGATAAACCGCCTACGTTTGTATCTAATAATCCTTTTGATGCTTTAAGGGATGATGTTGGGGAGTCGAGTAAATCTGGTCGAGACATGGGGGATGGTTTCAAGAGCTCTGATGATGAGGAGGTGATGGATGGATACAATGAAACTAACGAATTTCTTAAGGAAGATTCAGCTAATGATGTTAATAAAAAAGGGGCAAGCACTCCTTCGTCCAAGGTGATTAAATGATTAGTTTCGCTGTTTGGAATATTAGGGGCTTGAACCACCCGCTAAAACAGAATGAGGTTCGTCATGTGGTTAAGAATAATAAGCTAAGTTTGTGTGCAATCTTAGAGTCTCATGTGGATATGGACAATCTTCGTAAAGTTTGTAACGTGGTATTTAGGAGATGGGATTGGACGTCAAATGGGGGTTGTTGTAAGAAAGGTGCTCGTATAATTTTAGGGTGGGATCCTACGGAGGTGGATGTTATGGTTATTGCTCAAACGGATCAAGTTTTACATGCTCAGGTTTTGTGTAAAACTAACAAGCGAATGGTTTTTTGCTCGTTTGTCTATGCTGCAAATTATTATGTTGATCGTAGGGCTCTTTGGCATAATCTTCGGCTGCATAAGGGCCTAGTTCATGACAAGCCGTGGATTATTTTAGGAGATTTTAACTGTGCTCTTAATCTTGAAGATAGATCTCTTGGTTGTTCTTCTGTTTCCCCAGGTATGCGTGAATTTAAAGAATGTGTTGAGGATATTGAAGTGTTTGATATCAAACGAACAGGTTTTCACTACACTTGGTCCCAAAAACCCAAGAGGGGTGTCAGTTTACTGAAAAAGATTTATAGAATTTTGGGTAATGCTGATTTTGCTGGTTCGTTTCCTCAGTCGGTTGCTGTGTTTTCTCCTTATGGTATTTCGGATCATTGTTTATGTGTCTTGAAGATGCTATCGGCTGAAAAGACTAAACCGAAACCATTTAAGTTCGCAAATTTCTTAGTGCATAAGCCTGGTTTTCTGGATCTTGTAAGCTCTAAGTGGAATGTAAATGTTGATGGGGTTCACCAGTTTCGACTTGTTAAAAAACTTTCTCTAATGAAGTCCCATCTTCGAGCTCTCTTATTTAAACAAGGGAATCTTCATGAAAAGGTTGTGAACCTAAGAGGAAATCTGGAGGCTGTCCAGCGTGACATTGATAGGGATCCGATGAATGAATCTTTACGTACCAAAGAAGCAATTATTCTTCGTGATTTTCAGGAGGCGTCGCTTGATGAGGAAAGATTTCTTAAGCAGAAGTCCAAAGTTGAATGGCTTCGGGCTGGTGATGCTAATACGGATTATTTTCACACATCGCTTAAGTGTAGAAATCACATTAATCGGATTGAGGTTATTTCTGATTCTAGTGGAAACCTGTTTGATGGTGATAAGGTGGCGGAAGCTTTTGTTAATCATTATGAGCACTTTCTAGGATGTGAAGGTCAAGTTACTTTGGATCCTTCTCTTGATCTTGTTTGTAAAAAGTTGAATCTGGAGAGTGCAAATCACATGGTTAGGCCGGTTACGTTGGAGGAAATTAAGGCCGCTATGTTTTCGATTGGGAATGATAAAGCTCCGGGGCCGGATGGTTATACATCTGCTTTTTTCAGGAGTACTTGGCAAATAGTGGGGAGTGATGTATCGAATGCTATTATGGATTTCTTTAACACGGGGAATTTACTTCAGCAACTTAACCACACGTTAGTCGCTTTGGTTCCAAAGGTGTCATCTCCTACCTATATTACTGATTATCGCCCTATTTCGTGCTGTAATGTTATATTTAAATGTATTAGTAAGGTGTTGGCGGATCGTTTGAAGGGTTATTTGAATGAGATTGTCAGCATTAATCAGTCAGCTTTTGTTCCGGGTCAGAAAATTTCCGATAATATTCTTCTTACACAGGAATTAATGCATAATTATCATCGTGATTTTGGGCCTCCAAGATGTGCTTTTAAGGTTGATATTCAAAAGGCTTATGATACGATGGAGTGGAGTTTTCTTAAAACGGTTTTACTTGGGTTTGGGTTTAATAGCACTATGGTTCACTGGATAATGTTATGTGTGTCTACAACATCTTATTCGGTGTGTGTTAATGGGAATGTTCATGGTTACTTCAAAGGTAGTCTAAGGCAGGGTGACCCACTATCCCCTTATCTGTTTACCTTAGTGATGGAAGTTTTGACGTGCATTCTGAATCAAGTGACAAGAATTGATACTTCTTTTCGGTTCCATAATAAATGTGAGAAGCAGAAAATTGTTAACCTGTGTTTCGCGGATGATTTGTTTCTTTTCGCGAGGGGGGATGTGGCATCGGCTAAGTGTGTTATGCTCTCCCTCACAAAGTTCACTCAAATGTCGGGATTAGTTCCTAGTATTCAGAAGAGTACAGGGTTTTTCTGTAATGTTCCAAATCATGTCAAAGGAGAGATTTTGAATATTTTGCCCTTTGTTGAGGGTACGTTGCCAGTCAGATTGTCACACCCCGAAATTATCAGAGCTTGGCGTGACTGGACTGGTATCGTCATTACACAGCGGAAGCAAATAAGCTAAGTCTTTCTAGGATTGAACGCCCACTAAGTACTCGAGTCTCCAATGGTTCTCCTATTCCAACCGTGCCTTGTCTTAGAAATGCAACCTGAGAAAGAACATGCGAGAAAAATCAACATAATGTTGAGCGAGTTCATAGTTTGTTTGTAAAAGATTTGAAATAAATCTTTTGAGTTGTGAAAGGTTTGAGATAAATCCTTTGAATTGTGAAAGATTTGGAATAACCGGTTTTTGAAGTAGTATTGAGAAAATGAATTTAAAAACCATTTTCTTGCAAAGTTATATGGAAACGTTGTGTTGGTAACACGTTATGTTCATAAAACCATGTTTTTGTAATGTTCGTAAAATCATCAATGCCCATCCTGACTTTGACCCGCATAATCTTATGCCTTAAATTTTTGTATAAAACATGGTATTTAATTTGTATGAACAAGTATGTTTCGTAAGTATAAAATCCCTGGTATGTAGCAAATAAGGGAATTGAGATTACCAATGGTTTGCAAGGCCACTGATATATGTGAAGTGCAAATAGGGAGACTCAAACCTAGCAGATTTCGCCACGGCATTAGTATGTGGACAAAGTCACCCCAAGGTCCGTTTCTAGTTTGGCCTGGGGCTGGGCTCGCTACACCCAGATAGATCTACCGCTCCTGTCCCTCGGTCCTGCCATGAGGACTAATGGCCTCATGTTGCTCCTACCCACTCACATGATCTAAGTAGTAAGCCTCCTTACGCTAACCATACCATGTATAAAAAATGTCTGTAATCATTGTACATGTACTTTACCCCAGTCTCTGAGACTGATCCTCCCCAGCCACTAAGGCTGATCCTCCCCAGCCACAAAGGCTGGCTCCTCATTCTCTATATATTATCACCAATTGATCCATCCTTAGTCATGAAAATCATTCACATTTTGATAATACTCATTTGTTTTGTAAAAACCGGTATGTTTAGTATGAACCTTTCGTAAATCATTTGAGTTCCTTGAAATCCCTTCGTAATATGATTTAGAAATACGAGTTTTGCGTTTGTTCAAAACTTTGTATGTTCTTGCAAAACGTGCATGTCTTTCCACCCCGAAAACATTTACAAAACTGTAAAACAGTAAAGAGTGGGGTTATGAACTCACCTGAATATTCATGTGCAAAGCTAGCTAATTTACGACTTCGCGATGTCGTTTCCAAGACGTGACTCGCTATCGTGCATTCTACAATATTCCTAACACGGAATATCTAATAAGTTTCTAAATAAAAGCGGTAACTAGTCTACGTGTCACCGAGCTTTACCGAATCGTTAATCGAACGATTTAACTGTACGTTGTTAACTTAATGGAAAAGATTAAGTTATACGTGTTAAGTCTCGTTTAGTGTCATTAGCAATTTAATAAGTCTTGAAAAAGAGACTTAGTTTCCGAGAGACTTAAAATGAATAAATATTTATATAAAAATATATAAATATATCGTTGTAAGTGTGTTAGCCGTCTCGAATAGTCATACGTGTATAAAAGAATATTTCTATGAAAATATCATATAACAAACTCGTATCATATATCGCGTTTCGTATGAAAGTAATATATAATAACTTGTATTATATATATCACGTCTTGTGTATATTTGCCAAAAATATACGTATATGCCGTTTAGGCGTATAAAATAAATATGAAAAAAATATATTTATTCTATAAAAGAATCGTCGAGTTGTCGTGTTTGAAAATAAATATACCACTATATTTATTTTGTAAAAAAAGCTTATCGAGTTTGTTGAATGTTCAAAAATAAATATATACTATATTTATTTTTATAAACGAATACAAGTTGCTTGACATTTGAAATAAATATAAAAACTATATTTATTTTATGAAACGAAAGCGTGTTCTGCGATTGAAGTAATATAGAAGCTATGTGGAGTTTATAAAGTTTTCGAGTTGTCGTACGAAACAAATATATGAACTATATTTCTTTTTATAAAATAGGTCCAAGTTATCTGATGTTCAAGATAAATATATGATCTGTATTTATTTCCATAAAAAGAAGTCGTATTGTTTGCTATTCTAAATAAATATATAACTGCATTTATTTTTATAAAAAGGGAGTTGTCGGAATTAATTGTAGGCGTATCTTGCTTTCTAAATGACGTTTGGATAAAACGCGTTTTAGTTTTACGGATTTTCTTGAAAAACGGGCAGAGTTTCCTCTGTTTTTGGACGTCCCCGACAACACAAGTTGTCGTTGTTTTATCAAAAATCAACAAGATTCAAACAATATAATCGAAGCAATCGAATATATAACTTTTATCGCGAAATAAACCATCGACTAAACATAAAATCTTGTAACGAAAAGTCGGTTCGAGCTCGTTTACGTTAATAATGTAAAAATTATTAAATGACATAAATAATCGCGTTACTAAGATTCTTTACCAATTCTTGTGTCGAGTCGTTGAATGAGTTGACCGGGTCAACTGAGTTGACTGAGTTGACTCGGTTTGACCGAGTCAACCGAAATGCTTCATAAACCGATCCAAGCCAAACCGTTCGACCCGTTGTTGGTCGTTGACCAGCTGAACTGTTGTTGACCGAGTTGACTCGGTAACTGAGTCTGACCCGAAGCCGTTGACCCGAAACACCCGAACATGAATCTGTCCAAAACTTGAACCACATCAAAATCTACATACGAACCGAACAAAACAAAACCCGAAACTCGAACCTGCTGACCTGAACCGAGTCCACTGCAAACCCTTGACCGAGCCCGAACCCGAATCGTTGAACTTGCTGAACCAGAACCCGACATGAAGTCTGCAACCTTGCTGGCCCGAACCCATCTAAACCGCGACTGACCGTGGCCCGTAACCTGACCCGAAACCGAACCGGGTTGAGTCGAAGCCGTCTGCAACTGACCCGGACCCCTCACGTGAGTCGAACTAGCCTCGGACCCGTACCCGTCGCCTGTCGGACCACTATCACCGCCGTCGTATCGGCAGCGCCGCCACCTAACTCTGCTGCTCTTTCTCTCTCGAGTCTCTCTCTCCTCTAATCAGCTTTCTTTCTCTGATCTCTCTACTTAAACCGTCATCGGGCACCACCGTACGCCACCACCAACCGGTGGCGGCCGTTTAATCGTCTGCAACAAGAGGGGGGTGTGTGGTGGACATAAGATGAGACGGGTGGGGGTTCTGTGGGTGTCACGAGGGTGGGTGTGGCCGGTTTGTCAGAGTCGGCACTGGCCGGAATCATGAGCTCCGGTTATCTGTGCGATGATCGAGAGAGATGAGAGGGAGTTGTCTGGTGGTGTGCTCACTTGTTGATTAGGGTTTTCTCAAGAAAGGGAAGGTGTGTGTCTTAATAACTTGTAGATGTGAGAATTTGAGAGGATAGTGGGTTAAATCGGTTGAGTGTAGGTGTTTGATGAAAGCTCCGATCTCCATTTTGTGTGTGTATATAATATGCAGACAAGAAAAGTGAGAATATTGTGTGGGGTTGTTTATTTTTTTTTTTTGGAAGGTAGAGATCTTGTGGGGATCTCTAGAAATCTTATGTATACCACTTTTAGAGACAAAAAATCTCTTCTAAGATATAGAAAATATTGAATGGATCTAGAAAATCTTAATAAGATTTTGGATAGGATTTTTACTAGATTTTCAAATCTAGTAGAGATCTCGGTTTGATAATATTTAATATATTATGTACAGGTTTAGGCTTGTGCCCAGGGTCCACAAGCCCGTCTCGTGCGTAAGCGGTCCGTAATTCCTACGAGACCCGTTGTCAAATCCAGAACTCCGTTTAACGTCAAAAATTAAAATACACAAAAATACGGTCGGCCGTCGTTGTTTGCACGCCCGTTCGTCGATCACGGTAATAATCGCGAAAAATGGTATCGTTGCCGTTTTTAATCCGTTTTTCGATCCGGTTCCGACTGTAGTCACTAAAATTAATTACGGAGCTAAATATAGCGTAAAAATTTAATATTTGTCGGCGTTGTCAGTAATCTGTTCGGTTTCAATCCGTTGCCGTTTAACGTTCCACCGGTTTCTCTGTAAACCACCATTCGCGCACTGTAAAGACGGATAGACGTTCCCAGGCACTCCAAAGGCCTAATTAAGTTAATCCGCGCTGTAAACACTATTTATTATCGCGTTAATTACTTGTTAATCACGTAATTAAGAGCCGTAAATCACGGGTTGTCACACAGATACTTGGGGGTCCCTCTTATTTCTTCGAGGCTTTTATACAAAGATTGTAGCATTCTTGTGGAGCGGCTTGAATGCCGGATTGATAATTGGAAGAATAAAATGTTGTCTTTCGCAGGTAGACTTCAGCTTATTATTTCGGTTCTTTCATCGATGCATATCTACTGGTCATCGGTTTTTATATTACCAGCTAGAGTAGTTAAGGAGTTGGAAACTAAAATGCGGAATTTTCTTTGGGCTCAATCTTCTTCTAAGCGTGGTAGGGCGAAAGTTTCATGGAGATCTGTGTGTGTGCCGAAAACTGAAGGGGGCTTGGGGATTCAACGTATAGCTGATTTTAATAAAGCTCTTATGGTTTCGCATATTTGGAGTATTCTAAGTAATCGTCATTCGTTATGGGTTGCTTGGATTCACTCTTATCGGTTAAAAGGTCGGAATTTTTGGGACCATAAGATTCCGGCTACTTGTTGTTGTAGCTGGAAAAAGATGGTTCAACTTCGCCCTTTGATTCGTCAACATGTTTGGTCTATGATTGGTGATGGTAGTAGTACCTCAGCTTGGTTTGATACATGGAGCAGCATTGGTCCGTTATGCAATCTTTTGTCTCCAAGAGTTATTACCCGAGAAGGTTTTTCTCTAAGTGCTACTGTTGCGGATGTGTCTCCTAATGGTTCTTGGATTTGGCCGTTAGCTTGGAGGGATTTATTCCCAGTTCTTATTCAGCTTGATAACATGCAACGGAATTTAAATGCACGAGATCGTATCCTTTGGAAAGATGGAGATAGTGAGGCCGTTTATTCTTCTAGTGTGGTTTGGAATTCTGTTCGAACAAGGGAGCCGGAGGTGGGTTGGGCTGCTTTCATTTGGTTCTCTCATTGTATTCCTCGTCATGCTTTTTTGATGTGGCTTATTGTGCGACGTAAGTTACTTACTCAAGACAAAATTGTGCTTTGGAATCATACTCGATGTAACAACATGAACATGATGTGTTGCCTGTTGTGTTATGAGAATATTGATTCTCATGACCATTTATTTTTTGAGTGCAAACTATCCACGCTAGTTTGGGAAATGATTCGTGCGAAGGCTGGTATGGAGAGTGTCGATTCAAAGTGGAGTGATGTTTTCGAATGGCTAGGTACTCGGTCTCGATCAAAATCAGCATCAAATATGGTGGCTCGGTTGTTGATTGCAGCGCTAGCTTATACCATATGGCAGGAGAGAAATAACCGATTATTTAGAAACCATGCAAGGCCTCCAGATGTTCTTTGTCAGCTTGTTATAGAAAGTGTTAGATATAAGCTAATGGGGCTCAAGTACAAGAACACTGCGCGAGTTCGGGCATTACTGGAGAAGTGGGATATTCATGGAGCTGATTTACTCATGGAAAATGGTTGATTTCGAATAAGTTAAGGAGTCTTTTGTTCTAGATTGTGTGTCTAGTAGTCGATTGGTTTTACATTTTTTTGTGGTTTAGTTGGTTTTACTTTCATGGGGGTATGTCCCATGTCTGAACTAGTAAGGATATTACCTTACTACTTGTTTTATCTTTTGTGAATATATAGAATCACCGGGGTAACCCTTTACCCAACAAAAAAATTAGGGCCATAACTAAAGCACCATTAATCCAATTTGGACCAAGGAACAAAGGTTTAGATCTAATGGGTTTTGGCGAGCCCCACTCATGGACATTAATTTGCCTAGGAGTGCATTTGTTGCCCTACGACATGGTGTCGATACAATTAAAATCATCTAGGGTTGGATTGCTTCCTATTTCGTCACACATATTAATGTCCTTACAAAACATTAATGATCACGATTTCATTGACGTTTTTTATACTACATTTGATACAAATACAAATACATCTCACATTTTACAGATACATCTTATATCCAGTTTGGATACAATTACAATTGAGACAAATACATATTACATACTGTTTTGATACATATACATCTTATACAGCTAAACTGCATGAACTCGCTCAACTTTTGTTGATGTTTTCAAACTTACATGTATTTCAGGGAATTAGTGGACCAATGCAAAGATTTCAGTTCAAGGAAAACAAGTATCAATACTCCATGCCAACTATTGAAGGGTTTGCCTGTTATATACCGCCTCTTTGCGGTGATATAGTGGTCAAAGCCTTGACATATTTAGACTTACATTTGATGTATGAAACAATGATAACTTATTTTCATTTGATGGTTTGTAAACAATGTACTTAACTTATGTTGCGATATTTTGAACAATTATGACAATGGCATTGGAGCATGTTTTATTCATTTAGTATGTTTACAGTTATGCAATGAGAACCGAACAGATCACACCTCGCGCTTCCGCTACGAGCGGCTGTGACACCACATGCATATATACATATATATATATATATATGAGTTGTTGGCCAAAAACTGGTATTTTACTGGATACCGGGTATTTTATCTAGCGTTTTAACCCGTTTTAACGCGTTTTAAATTATTTTTAACACTCTATGAAAATAAACTCACCAAAATATTATTGAACAATATTTTGTTTGCCTGGTTTGACTATGTTGCCGGTATCTGGCAGTATGCGCGCTGTGCTGCGCGGTACTCGCTTAAAATCGCAAAAATAGGGATTTAAGAGTTTTTATTTATTTTTATCATTCTATAATAATAAACTCATCAAATTATTATTAAAATGATTATCAGTTGTGTCACACCCCGACCACGTAAAGCAACTAGACGTGGCGGAAACGTCGGGGAGTGTTGTAACAGAATCATTGTTTCATAACCATGGAATAAATAAATTCTGTTTTATTGAATAAATGAACTCATTGTTTTAATACAATCAAATAAGTACAACTATGATCTTCCAAGTTTTAAAGTTGCTAAGGCACGAGTCCATCCTAAATGTAGCATGTATCAACAATCATTGCAAAGCAGTACCTGAAACATGTGTAAAAATAGGTACGTCAGCATAAAAATGCCTGTGAGATACATAGGTTTTGTGAAAATAGGATTCATGACTTGTAAGTTTAAGAAAATGTTTAATAAAGTTTAGTCATGAACCTTGTAAATTGATTTGTTTTGTAAATCGTTTGAAAAAACAATAAGATCAGATGATATGTATAAATAAATGTAAGGTTAAATGAATAACCATGTAAAATGAGTTTGTATAAGATAAGTTGCTTGTAAAACAATATTTTGATAAAAAGGCTTATAGTATATTTGAAAATATACTTTGGGTTTTAAGAGAATCGAATGAGTAATATATTAAAGTATATTTCAGTTCCAATATCGTTAACCCAAGTGTACTAAATAACGCCACGGTATGTAATGCAATGAAAACACTTATATATAAGAAGCACCAGCGGCGTATCTACCATGTTTTCATCACATTACACCTGTCCCGTTATCTAAACACTAACCAAAACCCAATCGATAGATAGATAGTACATTAAATATACCTTCGTTGTTTAAAATAATAGTTTTAAGTAGTATATTACAAGTATACTTCGGATTTATAAATAACATATTAAACTATGTTTTGGTTTTATAAATAACATATCAAAATATGCTTTGGATGTGATAAATAACATATTAAACTATGTTTTGGTTTTGTAAATAACATATCAAAATATGCTTTGGATGATTAACAAAATATATGTTGGTTTTGTACAATATCACCCATGGGAGCATATCAAACTATACTTTTGGGAGTATAACTAAATATACAAAAATAATGTGATTTAAGAATTCATTCAGACCTAGTGCATCAAAATACACCTTTGAGACTATAGGGATACCACAAAGGAAATCCCTATTTGGATGGAGAAACAAATTGGTTTCAGACATTCCATGACAACAGGAATGGGGTGTCAAATCCTATAGCGCTATATCATACTACCAACCGGTCTGGTGAACAAAATAAGTACAATTCAACAATTAATGTTATAGTCTCTGAAAATCAGTGTTTAAACCATAGATAGTCATTCAGTTTGTCAACAGATAAGTACTAACATGTATAATCAATTATACTTTTGGAAAACATGAAAATAACAGATAGGTACACATGCTTCACCCCAAAACAGTTTGAAAACAGTAAAAGAGGGGAACTATGTACTCACTTGAGATTGCGCAGAAGTCCTAAGATAACCACCAAGCAATTCTAGAGATCACGGAATCAAACGGCACCTAATATAGGTAACTATGTTAATAAACCGGACCTAAGTCGGAGGATTTAGATAGAATGAGGGTTCGTAAACCAAACGAGTATGGAGACTCGTGTCATATGGTTTAACAAAGCCTACATACTAAATGAAACCTAACCTAAGTGCTTACGACCCGTTTAAGTAGCTTATGCTACTTTAACGCGTCGTTCGCGTGAAACGCGTTCGGACCGCCTAACTAGTCCTATGACAAGTAGAATATGCCTTAACATGTTTAATATTGTTGATAAATCAGTTTAGAGGTCATAGGTTATGTTACATATGTTTAAAATGAATTTTGGCATCAAAGGGGTATTTTGGTAATTTACCTAAGGCATATAAACTACCTATCATACAACTACTTAAACGAAGCGACCATAAGGTATAACCTCGAAAGGTTATTCGCTATATACTATGGTCACCTAATGTGTTTGGTCGGATCCTAATGATCGACCAAATGGGTCGGGTTCGAAGGTATAAGCGATTTATTAGATCGCTTACCCTTACGACCCTAGACAACGTGGTAATCAGTAGGCATAGTCACAAGGGACTATAACCATCGTGATTACGCTCACGTTGCGAAGTTCAAACGAACTTCGCATTGACCATAAACTGGTCAATGCAGAAAGTCAAACAAGGTTTGACTTTCGGACTCGAAAAGCAATAAAAGAACGAAGGAGTACTTACGAAGGGTCCCCGAATGCTAATCTTGATTCAAGTAGCTTAGGTATGAAACAATGGTTTCAACTTAGAGCTTCTCAAATCAGATTCTTGTGGGTTTTGCAATGGGGATGGATGGGTATTTATAGATTTCGGTTCACCGTTAGGATCGTTTCTTGGATAACGTGCCTTGATCTCACCCGTACACTTGTCGGAATGTTGTGGTAACTCATTTTGCTCCCACCACAAGAGTTTGACACTTGGCATTGGCCTTTGGGGTGTTTGAAAGCCATTAATCAGCAGCCAAAACAATTTTCTGCATCTGACCTCTGCTTACGGACCTCAACACCAATAATGTTGAGGTCCATAAAGACCTTGAAGGTCTGAAACTTTCAAAAATGGCAGAACAGGCCCCTGAAGCTCCAAACTTGCTATTTGATGCATTTTTGACACGTTTAAGCCTCGTTAACCCCATTTCAAAGCTCTAAAATGAAGTTAAAGTATAGGGAACTTAAAATGTGCGCAAAAATATATCGGATGTCGGTTCGTTTGGCCGTACGATTGCGTTGTTCGGTTAATTACGACGGAATGCGCATAAGCGCGAAAAACGATCCAAATGACGTGACGAATGGATTTTTCTCATGCCAAACACTAAAATAAAATATTGTAGTGCTTACATAAATTTTTGGATGTCCGGATGTATTCAGAACGTAAGTTATGCGCGGAAGTGCAAACTTGTGCACTTTTTGACACTTTTAGTCCCTGAATGACCCAAAAGTTTATTTTAGCACACCGAACCCCTCAAAGCCTATTTCTAAGATATTTAAAGGATATTTATGGTATTTTTAACTTATGGTCATGTTCCGGAATGTCTGTTATAGTTCAAATTGGCATACTTTCGCAGTTTGTCAAGTTTAGTCCCTGTAAGCGAATTAACTTGTTTTTGCCATACCAAAGCCTTTAAAACTTATTTCTAAGTTATGTAAAGGTTATTTAAGGTATGTTAAGCCTATTTCAATATTCCAGAGTGTTCGTTGGATTAAACTGGTTATATTTACGCATCAGAGCGCGTATAACCCTCCAGAAAGCGATTTAAAATCGAACAAGAGTTGATATGTGCAAACGATACACATATTTTTACAAATCCAAAGTATGAAATACAATATTTCATTGGTTTGGCATTTGTTTGATGGTTGAAGTGACACAGGTGTCACAGTCTCCCCTACTTTAGGAAATTTCGTCCCGAAATTTAATTCTAGAGGAAACTTGTGAAGACAGCTGTGACGGTTTCGCCTTCTAATAGATCCATTGAACCCTTAAGTAAAACTCTGGGCCATGTTAGGACTCTTAGCGAATTTGTTAACCCTCAAAGCGAATTCCTTGTAATAGTAAAACATGGAATTTTGAACTACGGACATAAGAACGTTTCTTATGAAGACTTATCATAGGAAACTTGTGTGTGCTTGAAATCAGAATTTGGGGAGTGTGAGAATAAATGACATTGGTCGAGGTCCAAGACTTCTCCCGTATCATTATTCTTATCACTATAGGTCTTAACACATGACAAAGCTTCCTGTGGTTTCTGTGCACTGAATTCCATAATTATGTAGGCCTCCATAATTACGTAATTCCTTGCACAGTCCGCACAGTTCATTTCATAATGCGTAGGAAAAAAAATCACTTGAATAAACATGAAGTGACTCGACTAGACCACCAAAGGGTCCTTTTAATTAGATCAACGAACGAGCCTTTTAACTAGATCAACGCATGATCTTCTTAACTAGACCGTCGTACGATCTCCTTAAATAGACCACTTAAGGGATCTTTTTAATTATATCATCACATGATATTTCTAATCAGATTTTCAAAATCAATCTGTTTAACCAGACCATTCAAGAGGTCCAATTATAGAATAGTACTTTATAACCCAAGGGACTTAACTACAATGTTGAAGTCCATTAAGGATTTAAGATTGTATCTTTGGATATCCTATTATGAATCTCTCGTATGAGATATGGAAGATTCAATGAGGATTTGGATGGATCACATACAACCACAAAACATGTAAGAAAAACACATAAGCACAAATTTAGTTAACTTGATTCTTTAATTCGTTATCTTTGGGCATGGACATTTAAAGCACACTAGGAATCCAATCCATGGATTTCATTTGGCACTTTAATCATTTTCAAGGATCCATCTATAAAGATAGAATGATTTTCAATAAGAGTTTGGCTTTGTTTCTTAAAAGAAACGAGTGTTTAAGGTTCTTGGGGAGATCACAAGTGATCATAAAATGACAGAACCACACGAGTAGTTTGTCTTTGGGTTGACATCATAAGGTTGCATCAAGCATTCACACAAACGCATAAATTTTGCAGAAATAAAAACAACAAATCTTTATTTATGTAACAACCGAATTGTCTTGAAGTGTCAAAAGATAACAACCAAGGAATTACAAAACACTAATTGTTCACTGCTGCGTCATTGTTTCCGTTTGCCTCATTGATGTTAAACACTCGTCCACGCGTTGGAGGTATGTTAACAAGTCTTGGGCAATTGTTCCTGTAGTGGTTAAGGTCACCACAGTTATAACATGACCCCGGAGGGAACCGTGCTTGAACAGCAGCAGGGTTTACAGCAGCTTGATTTGCATAACGACAAACATTGATCAAATGTCCTAACCGCCCACAGTGGTTACATTTGTGACGCTACTCTTGCTCTAGATGATGACGGTTGCACTTGTTGTACAAAGGTGCGGTACCAACATAGTTTTGCCTTTTGCGAGGTTGTGCTGGCTGGTTTGGTGCAACCTGTTTGTCTTGAGCAGTTACAGCGTAGTTTTGAGAGGCTTTGCGCTTCTTCTTCTTGGACACCTCAGCATTTTCTTCCTTTGGTTCCACATGAGCAGTCTTGTCAGATGGTCTTAAGTCGCCCTTACGAAACAGCTTGCGCTTCCTGATATGGGATTCAGTCAGAGTGGCAGACAATACAATGGCTTGTCTGACAGTAGTAAGGTTGCTGCCAGTAACAATATCCTGAATTACGTCAGGAAGACCATCAATGTATTTCTCAATCGCCTTATCCAGAGGCGTAACCATAGTAGGGCATAACAAGCTCAATTCCTCAAAGCGATCAGTATAGGCTCGATGTTCCCCACTGTCTTGCTTCAAATCATCAAATTCCCTTTCTAGAGCCCTTAGCTCATGACGAGGACATAATTCCTTCATCATAAGAGCCCTAAGCTCAGCCCAAGTCTGTGCTAATGCAACCTCAGCA
Organism: Helianthus tuberosus; assembly: GCA_030545235.1. NCBI lineage: Eukaryota > Viridiplantae > Streptophyta > Magnoliopsida > Asterales > Asteraceae > Helianthus > Helianthus tuberosus. The sequence continues at coordinate 20,382 of JARYGA010024559.1, read as the reverse complement.
CCGCGGTCTCTCATAACCCCGTTCCACCACGTAAGAGCCCTCTTCTGAAACACACTCGAAGAAAACTCGACCTTGCGATTTTCAGGACACTGAACGTGACGGAAAGTATTCTCAATGCTCTCGAACCATTGAAGAAGCCCAGTTTCTCCCTCAGAACCACTAAACTTGAGTGGTTTAGCCGAGTTAAAATTCTTGAAATTGCATGGAGCATTGTTGTTGTTGATGGCTTGAATCATTTGAGCATAAAGATTTGGGAAGGCAGCAGCCATTTGCTGCGCGATGATTTCCTCCAGTTCGGCATTCGCCATCTGATTGTCGTGTCGAGGAGGCATTCTAAAAGAGGAAACATGAAAGGAAACGAGTGAGAGAATTTGACGAAAAGAATGAGATGAAACAAATCTGATGAAAGCAAGGATATTGGTCATTTGTTTGTTACTACAAAGCAACAAACGACCCCGGTGATTAATCAAAGTAAATAGGTAAAAAAAAATAATGTATCGCGAAGACATGCTCGCCTATAAGTGGACACTCACCCCAAGAGTTCCCAGGTAAGAGTGACTGGTCCGATTATGTGGATTTGTACGAACACTCTAGCCTTAGACAGAAAACTCAGGGTACAGGCACCCACCCTTCCAGTTTGCACGTGTTCACATTATTTAGACCAACTTTGACGGGATTTGAAAACTTAGAGGGTTCAAAACCATAAAATAAATCATCCTAGAACAGATGATTAGTTTTCAAAGCGGGATAGAAATTTATGTTCTTATTGTGGTTGTCACCTAAGAATAAGTGACGGTATTGTTTTAAAACTAAACACAAGAAAACTTGTGTTAGGGTCCTAGTAAGGTTATAGTCTAGGTCAAAGCATTACTAATAACCTAATTCCCTATAACCATTGGCTCTGATACCAACTTTTCTGTCACACCCCGACCACGTAAAGCAACTAGATGTGGCGGAAACGTCGGGGAGTGTTGTAACAGAATCATTGTTTCATAACCATGGAATAAATAAATTCTGTTTTATTGAATAAATGAACTCATTGTTTTAATACAATCAAATAAGTACAACTATGATCTTCCAAGTTTTAAAGTTGCTAAGGCACGAGTCCATCCTAAATGTAGCACGTATCAACAATCATTGCAAAGCAGTACCTGAAACATGTGTAAAAATAGGTACGTCAGCATAAAAATGCCTGTGAGATACATAGGTTTTGTGAAAATAGGATTCATGACTTGTAAGTTTAAGAAAATGTTTAATAAAGTTTAGTCATGAACCTTGTAAATTGATTTGTTTTGTAAATCGTTTGAAAAAACAATAAGATCAGATGATATGTATAAATAAATGTAAGGTTAAATGAATAACCATGTAAAATGAGTTTGTATAAGATAAGTTGCTTGTAAAACAATATTTTGATAAAAAGGCTTATAGTATATTTGAAAATATACTTTGGGTTTTAAGAGAATCGAATGAGTAATATATTAAAGTATATTTCAGTTCCAATATCGTTAACCCAAGTGTACTAAATAACGCCACGGTATGTAATGCAATGAAAACACTTATATATAAGAAGTACCAGCGGCGTATCTACCATGTTTTCATCACATTACACCCGTCCCGTTATCTAAACACTAACCAAAACCGAATCGATAGATAGATAGTACATTAAATATACCTTCGTTGTTTAAAATAATAGTTTTAAGTAGTATATTACAAGTATACTTCGGATTTATAAATAACATATTAAACTATGTTTTGGTTTTATAAATAACATATCAAAATATGCTTTGGATGTGATAAATAACATATTAAACTATGTTTTGGTTTTGTAAATAACATATCAAAATATGCTTTGGATGATTAACAAAATATATGTTGGTTTTGTACAATATCACACATGGGAGCATATCAAACTATACTTTTGGGAGTATAACTAAATATACAAAAATAATGTGATTTAAGAATTCATTCAGACCTAGTGCATCAAAATACACCTTTGAGACTATAGGGATACCACAAAGGAAATCCCTATTTGGATGGAGAAACAAATTGGTTTCAGACATTCCATGACAACAGGAATGGGGTGTCAAATCCTATAGCGCTATATCATACTACCAACCGGTCTGGTGAACAAAATAAGTACAATTCAACAATTAATGTTATAGTCTCTGAAAATCAGTGTTTAAACCATAGATAGTCATTCAGTTTGTCAACAGATAAGTACTAACATGTATAATCAATTATACTTTTGGAAAACATGAAAATAACAGATAGGTACACATGCTTCACCCCAAAAAAGTTTGAAAACAGTAAAAGAGGGGAACTATGTACTCACTTGAGATTGCTCAGAAGTCCTAAGATAACCACCAAGCAATTCTAGAGATCACGGAATCAAACGACACCTAATATAGGTAACTATGTTAATAAACCGGACCTAAGTCGGAGGATTTAGATAGAATGAGGGTTCGTAAACCAAACGAGTATGGAGACTCGTGTCATATGGTTTAACAAAGCCTACATACTAAATGAAACCTAACCTAAGTGCTTACGACCCATTACGACCCATTTAAGTAGCTTATGCTACTTTAACGCGTCGTTCGCGTGAAACGCGTTCGGACCGCCTAACTAGTCCTATGACAAGTAGAATATGCCTTAACATGTTTAATATTGTTGATAAATCAGTTTAGAGGTCATAGGTTATGTTACATATGTTTAAAATGAATTTTGGCATCAAAGGGGTATTTTGGTAATTTACCTAAGGCATATAAACTACCTATCATACAACTACTTAAACGAAGCGACCATAAGGTATAACCTCGGAAGGTTATTCCCTATATACTATGGTCACCTAATGTGTTTGGTCGGATCCTAATGATCGACCAAATGGGTCGGGTTCGAAGGTATAAGCGATTTATTAGATCGCTTACCCTTACGACCCTAGACAACGTGGTAATCAGTAGGCATAGTCACAAGGGACTATAACCATCGTGATTACGCTCATGTTGTGAAGTTCAAACGAACTTCGCATTGACCATAAACTGGTCAATGCAGAAAGTCAAACATGGTTTGACTTTCGGACTCGAAAAGCAATAAAAGAACGAAGGAATACTTACGAAGGGTCCCCGAATGCTAATCTTGATTCAAGTAGCTCAGGTATGAAACAATGGTTTCAACTTAGAGCTTCTCAAATCAGATTCTTGTGGGTTTTGCAATGGGGATGGATGGGTATTTATAGATTTCGGTTCACCGTTAGGATCGTTTCTTGGATAACGTGCCTTGATCTCACCCGTACACTTGTCGGAATGTTGTGGTAACTCATTTTGCTCCCACCACAAGAGTTTGACACTTTTTTTTTGGGTAAAAGGGTTACCCCGGTGATTCTATATATCAACAAACCAAATAAAACAAGTAATGTGGAAAACCCACACTAGTTCAAACATGGGACACCCCCTGAAAGTAAACCCGGACAACAAAAAACAAGAAGCCATAAACATCAAGACCAACCAACTAGGCTATAATCTAGAGAAGCAAAAGCAAATTTAATCAGCCGCCATCATCCTCCAAACGGCTTGAATAAATCCCCCAAGATTCCAGCAATCTTCTAACATTAGTGCTCTCCTTAAACGTAACCCCTATTCGCTTATAACGAACCGTTTGCAAGATTAATTCACTAAGAACGTCTGGGGGTCTCGTTTGGTTCTTGAATATCCTGGCATTACGTTCCTGCCATACGAAATAAATCGCTGCTGAAACTATGAGCCGACCGATGAAATTAATTGCTGATTTTGAATTTGCACGAGCCGATAACCAGTGAACAATAGCTTCCCAATCTGGAGGAACAGAGTTCATACCTCCCTTGCCACAAACCTTGATCCAAACTTGAGTAGAATAGTTCCAATAAAAAAAACAAATGATTATGAGAATCAGTATCCGCGTAGCACAGAAGACAGCACATCATATTCATGTTTTTCCTTCTCGTCAAATCCCATTGCAAAATTTTATCTTGAGTTAGGAGCTTACGACGAATCACTAGCCACATGAAGAAAGCATGCTTGGGAACACATTGAGAAAACCAAACAAGATTTGTCCAATCTACCTCCTCAGCTCGATATCTAATAGAATGCCAAACCCGTGAAGAAGAGTATTCAGCAAGATCGTTCCCATCCTTCCACAAAAGCTGATCAGGACGATTAGAATCCGGACGAACATCATCAAGCTGGATTAAGACAGGGAAAGTATCTCTCCACGCCATAGGCCACCTCCACGCCCCATTATCATGAATCTCCTGAACTGTGGAATTAAGAGAAAAACCTGCATTTGAGATTGTTCTGGGAGTCAAAAAATTACCGAGCGGAACTAATTGGCTCCACCAATCAAACCAAGCTGAAGTGTTGCTTCCATCACCCAACTTGGACCAAATAAAATCTCTAATAAGAGGCCTAAGCTGTAATAACTTCCGCCAACTACAACAAGTAGTCGCCACTGCCTTGCAAATCCAGAAACTATTTCCTTTAAGCCTATACGAGTGAACCCACTCCACCCAAAGAGAATTACGTTTGACCAATATGCTCCAAATGTGAGAAACCATAAGCGCTTTATTAACATCCCCAATTCTGCGAATACCTAAGCCACCCTCATATTTTGGGACACAGATGGACTTCCAAGAAGCTTTGGCCTTCCCCTTATGAAACAGACTATCCGAAGACCACAAAAAATTACGCATTTTGGCTTCCAATTCAAGAATGATCCGATTCGAAAGGATGAAAACAGATGACCAGAAAATATGCATTGATGAAAGAACCAAATTAACAAGCTGTAATCTTCCTGCAAACGAAAGAAGTTTATTCTTCCAGTTGGAAATCCGTTGATCCAATCTATCCACAAGAACCCTGCAATCTTTGTATAGAAGACCAGAAGAAATAAGAGGAACTCCCAAGTATTTCACCTGCAAAGACCCTTCAACAAACGGCATTATACTTAAAATATGATTTTTAACATGAGTTGGCACATTACAAAAGAACCCCGTGCTCTTTGGAATACTAGGAACTAACCCAGACATATTTGTAAAGTTTGAAAGAGACGTCATAATGCATTGAACCGAAGTAATATCTCCTCTAGCAAACAAGAACAAATCATCCGCAAAACATAGGTTAATAATCCGCTGCTTCTCGCATCTATTATGAAATTTGAAAGAGTTGTCAATTCGAGCAGTCCGCTGTAGAATGCAAGTCAAAACTTCCATAACCAACGTAAAAAGATAAGGAGAAAGCGGATCACCCTGACGAAGACCACGCTTGCCCTTAAAATAGCCATGGACATTACCGTTAACACACAACGAATAAGAGGTTGTAGTAACACACATCATAATCCAATCAACCATCTTTGCATTGAATCCGAACCCAATCAAAACATTTTTCAAGAAACACCAATCGACCGTGTCATACGCTTTCTGAATATCTACCTTGAAAGCACAACGAGGGGGGCCCGTATGTCTATGATAGTTGTGTAGTAATCAGCAGCCAAAACACTTGGCATTGGCCTTTTGGGTGTTTGAAAGCCATTAATCAGCAGCCAAAACAATTTTCTGCATCTGACCCCTGCTTACGGACCTCAACACTAATAATGTTGAGGTCCGTAAGGACCTTGAAGGTCTGAAACTTTCAAAAATGGCAGAACAGGCCCCTGAAGCTCCAAACTTGCTATTTGATGCATTTTTGACACGTTTAAGCCCCGTTAACCCCATTTCAAAGCTCTAAAATGAAGTTAAAGTATAGGGAACTTAAAATATGCTCAAAAATATATCGGATGTCGGTTCGTTTGACCGTACGATTGCGTTGTTCGGTTAATTACGATGGAATACGCATAAGCGAGAAAAACGATCCAAATGGCATGACGAATGGATTTTTCTCATGCCAAACACTAAAATAAAATATTGTAGTGCTTACATAAATTTTTGGATGTCCGGATGTATTCAGAACGTAAGTTATGCGCGAAAGTGCAAACTTGTGCACTTTTTGACACTTTTAGTCCCTGAATGACCCAAAAGTTTATTTTAGCACACCGAACCCCTCAAAGCCTATTTCTAAGCTATGTAAAGGATATTTATGGTATTTTTAACTTATGGTCATGTTCTGGAATGTCTGTTATAGTTCAAATTGGCATACTTTCGCAGTTTGTCAAGTTTAGTCCCTGTAAGCGAATTAACTTGTTTTTGCCATACCAAATCCTTTAAAACTTATTTCTAAGTTATGTAAAGGTTATTTAAGGTATGTTAAGCCTATTTCACTATTCCGGAGTGTTCGTTGGATTAAACTGGTTATATTTACGCATCAGAGCGCGTATAACCCTCCAGAAAGCGATTTAAAATCGAACAAGAGTTGATATGTGCAAACGATACACATATTTTTACAAATCCAAAGTATGAAATACAATATTTCATTGGTTTGGCATTTGTTTGATGGTTGAAGTGACACAGGTGTCACAAGTTGCCTTGACAGGCTGTGTTGACAGTATTTTGTCGGTATACGCGCTGCATCGCACAGTACGCGCTTAAACTCGAAAAATAGAATTTCTTAGCGTTTTAATTTATTTTTCCTCATGAATATGATTAAAATTATTATTCTAATCATAATAATTTATTTTTAGGATTTTAACACTGATCAGGTGGTCACCGACGTTCGTTTCGCATTTTAACCATTACGCGATAAGCGTCTATCTTACCGTTGCCAACATAATTTTTACCAACTCGTTAAATTTCACATATAAACATCATAACCAGTCAAATACAGCCCTGTTACCTATTCACAACACGTTTTCCAGAACCGGTTTCCAGTAACATTTTAAACACTAAGTCTAACAGTAACCGGTTGCCAGTAACATCTTAAACACTAACAGTAACCGGTTTTCCAGAATTACAAAAAAACCCGGTTCAAAATGTAAAACAGTAACCGGTTCTACAGTAATCGGTTTACTTCCTTTGCCTTTTGCTTTTGTCGGGTGCGGCACTTTCACATGCTTTACGCTTTGGTCCGGCCACTTCGGTACAATCATCTTCGTAATCGTTAGTCTCTACTTCGTCATCCTCCTCTTCATCAATAATCTTGTGCTCTAACTCCACTTCGTCTTCTAGACTCGTTTTATGTTGAACTCGGTCAACAACATCCAAATGATCCTTTAGGCAAATTGCCATCTCTAGCGATTCCGGTGTTAGTCTTGTTCTTTGAATGGATAATACCCTACTACTAAGAGAAAAAACACTTTCCAAAGCTACCGTGGAAGCTTGGACCGTTAGTATATCATGAGCCATGGTGGCTAGAATCGGGAATTCCGATTCTTTTGATTTCCACCATGCCAAAATAACAAAGTTGGTATATTCCTCGGCGGTCATAGTACGCGAATATGTCACACCCGTTCATTAGCGGAAGTGCGCGGTGTGAACTTATTTAGTTTTCATCGCATACGATATAAGTAAACAACTACATGATTACGATGTTCATCCATTGACATACTTTAAAAGTTACATAATTTGTTTAAGATATAAGACAACATAAGTTTTAAGGTTTACAAAAGGACTAGTTCAACATAAGTTTAAAAGACAAGGCTTTGCATCCTATATCTCATTGAAGATGAGATATATGGACCAAACCCTCCAAAAGGATGACATCGAATACTTGTTATCCCAAAAGCTTCAAAAGAACCACCAGCACCAAGATCCCATTAGTTTCCTGAAATACATGTAATTTTGAAAACATCAACAAAAGTTGAGCGAGTTTATGCGTTTTGTATGAGTTCCAATAAACTTGTAAACATTTGACAGATTCCTTTGAAAACAGGTATGTAAAGCGTCTATGAACAGATCAAGTAATGTTTTGCAAGGACATTAATATATGTGAAGACATAGGGAGTACCCAACCCAAGTGGGCTATTATAAGGACATTAATAATAGTTCATTTCATAGCCAAATCATACCATTGAAACATATGCAACATGTATTTCACCCCCGAGAGTTATAAATCCAAAAACAGTTAAGAGAAAAGCGGGAGATGAACTCACTGTGTGACAACCCGAATTCCCAAGGTTAGTAACGTTTAACCTTGTGATTCTAACTTCCCGTTATCTATTCCTTTTTCAATGTGTTAATGTTCTGTACTGGTATAACTCCGTAAGCTTAAAATTAAACGTACGACAACTCTGTTAAATAATACGTACTTGTGTATGTGGGCAACACCTATTACATGTACCATTGGGCCGCCACCAATTATATACATTAACACAATCCCCATAAATTACTTCTTTATGTTTGATACTTCTCGGCCCAACCCGCTAGTCTTAAACCTCTCGGCCCAATTCCCTTTTCTCCAATTATACGTGAGTTATGTGTTTCACATTGCAATTGGTTGCAAACCCTACTCCCTTCCCAAGTGTTTGTGCGGCAGGAGACCCCCCTTCGAGACATCATCTTATTCCATCAAACTTTTGGGTTAGTAGATTTATATTCCTGCTAATTCTTAATTGGTGATTGTGGTTAGATGTATTCTTGATTAACAAAGTTACATGCATGTCTTATAAACGTGAGAAAGTTTTTGTTATGTTTCTTGCATTATAATTAATGCTTAGGGTTGCATGCTATTAGAAGCACGAATGAATCTGATATAGACCACATATAAATTACTGATGTTGTGTTAAATTGTGTTGATGGAGTTATGACATGGCGTTGTATGGTGATAAGAACTTATTAAAATCATGCATCAAGTTGTGCGACAAAGAGGGTGATAAATAATTCATGAAATAGTTTTATTATCTATTAGATTGTGTTGATCCGGTTTAATTTATGATCTTACACTATTGAATCGGTAATGATTAGCGGTTTTGAGTGGGCTATAAAAGCTGTGGAATCATGATGGTTACATGGTAATATGATTGATACTCGGTTCGGGTGTTAATGTAGTTGTTAACTAGTGATTTTGTAAAATTGCTTGAAAATATGAACGCATGATGAATGTGGTAATTAAGATTTCAAAAGAAAAAGGATCTGTTATGGGAATTAATTATGGCATATGAATGGGTAATGGGTGGATCGGATAAGGGAAGGTGCATGTGCATGATCTGTATAATAAGTGAACTAATGTCCTACACAAGATGTCAGAACATGAGTAAGGTCACGTGAAACATTAAAAGGTGGTTAAACATCCTAATTGTAATCATTTGATCATATGCTTGAAGGGATTGAGATAGTGGGACGGTTACTTGGGGATTGAAAAGGGATGACTTGGTCAACCACACACTTGTATTGCACATTCATATAGCATACAATTGAATTTCATGTTCCTAATTTTGTAACAAACATGGAAACTGGTATGATTGCACTTCAGCCTTGGGCTTCATACACCTTGGGCCGAACAATTATAATGGGCTACACAAACCTGGAGTCACACATTCGGAGTCAAATACACACTTCGGATGGGCCGTCTTTGGGTGAATTGTACACAATAGGGCCACACGTATAACAAAGCCGTTTGGGCCGATGACTAGTGGGCTGCGCATAATGATAGGGGAGCGGGTTAGGTATTTTTGGTTAGTATTGATGTGGGTTTAAACACGGGCTGCCGAGTCATTTCGGGAGTTATGTGGTTTCGATACAGGATTTTGATAACCAAAGTGAGTATAAAGTGTTATGAAATACGTCAGCCTGGTTCGATAATTGGTGTGAATTGGGGCCTCTTGGCGATTTTATGTCGCCCAGAACTATCATTGATGCTGATTTTAGTTTGAATGACCTGGTGACCGATGTTTATTCTAATGGTGCTTGGATGTGGCCGACGGCTTGGAGGGATCTCTTCCCTGTTCTTATTCAGATTGATCAAGTTCGATTGGACCCCTTGAAAGTTGACAGATTATTATGGAAAGATGATGGTGTGTTTAATGAGTTCTCGTCTTCTGGTGTATGGCACTCGGTTAGGCATAGAGAGCCGGAAGTCGATTGGTGTAGCATTGTGTGGTTTGCCCAGTGTTTTCCTAGACACGCCTTCATGATGTGGTTGATTATGAAAGGTAAGCTCCTTACGCAAGATAAAATTTTGCAGTGGGATTTGTCTCAGAGAAAAAACATGAATATGATGTGCTGTTTATTGTGTTATGAGAACTTTGATTCTCACCCGCATTTGTTTTTTGAATGCATGTACTCATCTCAAGTATGGCTTAAAGTTAGAAACAGGGTGGGGATGGTTTCTGTTTGTCCGAAATGGACGGATATTGTTGATTGGCTTCGTGCGTATAGTATTTGGCAAGAGAGGAATGCCAGGTTATTTAAAAATCAGTTGAGACCTCCTGAGACGGTTAGTGATGTAATCATGAAAACAGTGCGATACAAGTTGATGGGAGCAAAGCTGAAGGATACCGTTAGGGTGCGCAAACTTCTAAAAGAATGGGAGATCCATACGAAAAATAAGTATGACGATGGGGGCTGATTAGTTTTGTTTTTTTGGATGTTATGTCTAGAGATTTTGGCTAGTTGTTTTCCCTAGTTGGTTGTTTTTGTGATTTGTGTTTTTTCTGGTTTGCTTTCATGGGGCATGTCTCATGATTGAACTAGTGTAGATTCACTACACTACTTATGTTTTTATGGTTGTGAATATATAGAATCACCGGGGTAACCCTTTACCCAAAAAAAAAGTGTTATGAAATATTATTACTACGTGCATATTCATGTGTATGAGATGTGGGCTGTTTATGTGAGTTAGTATGATATCTGGATTTGTATTGTGAAAATACATATAAACCGAATACTCGTTATATCCTGTATGTTAATGTGTGCCATAATTGCCTATCACATGTGGAAAATACACAATGAATAAGCAAAGTCTATGTAAACGAAACTGACTATCATTGGAACCATATTAGGGTTTGGAGTGTCCAACGATAAAACGAGTAACTAATCTTACCGAGCAAAACTAAGGTGAGTTCATTACTTTTGAGCATGCGTCCCGGTGGTTGGGACAGTCAGTGGGTATCCCGGGGAGGGATAGGTCTTTTGGGTAAAACTGGGATGTTGGATAATATTCTCACCCTATCATTCTTAAGTCCCATCTTTTGTGTTACCGGGGAGGTAACGGGTATTAGTTGGTAGCGCTACTTAGGTTTGGCACCCTCACACCATACCGGGGAGGACGGTTGTGAACTAATGACCCAGTAATGCCCAGTGTTTTGATAGGAGCACTGGGGAATAGGCAAAACATACATCAGGAGCCGTCTTGTTCAGTATCGAGATATTATCAGCATTACTTTCGGAATTAAATTCGATGGATTAACTAAATACTTGGTAACTAACGTTTTTGGTAAAACTATGAACTCACCAGTGTTGTCTGATACACTTATGTGCATGCTCGCAGGTTATAGGTAAGTGTGGATGTGGAACTTGCTATCTGGGACTATGCTCTCTCTCCTATAGGCGATTTCCTTGTTCATCATGAACCCTATGTTTTTCTTCGTGATCTTGTGTATAACAGTCTGTGATTAGAGGTTTTGAACTTGCAAAACTCTATAACGAACTCGTTAGCAATAGGGATCGATTTAGAACTAGGGTTTTTTCGTTTTTTCTTATAATCGCCGCTCTAGTTTTGATTCAAGAACCCTGATTTATTAAACGGGTAGTCGTTGATTGCGGTTAACTGAGATTCATTTAGCTAGATTGATGCTCAGGTTTAATCGATTAAGGGTTCAGGTTTCAGACTAGGGTATATAGGATTAGGGTTTTGGCTCTCTTTGTTTTCGTTTTCTGGTTGCGGCATTAGGGTTTTGGGTATACGGGTGCATGGTTGTTTATTATTCTGGTTTCACGTGAGAGTTGTCTTGATTAGTTATGGATGATCGTTCAAAACCTGGTGACTTTGATAAGGATGATCGGGGAAAGCCGCCATTACCGATGAGGGGTTTGGCGAGTAGAGTGGTAAGTATTGATGGAAATCCTGTGCTTCCTAGGCGTGGTACGTTGCAGAATTCTCAGTCTGATCCGAAACTATTTAATGTCATTGATGAATTAACTAAGATCACCGTCCCGGTTCAACCGTCGGTGAATCAAGGTCCAAAGGATAGTAGGGCTGCTGATGTTTTTCAGGGATCTCATACAGTTCAGGGAAGTAGCTCTACCCCTAAGTCTTATGCGGATTCGGTCACAGCTAGTAACATTCAGAAAGTTAACTTCCGTTCGTTGTCTAGCTTGGCTGTGCATGAAGGATGTGACATTGTTCTCCCCAAGGAATCCGTCCGAACTGTGCAAGAGAAATTGTCTAATATTATCTACGGGTATTTTTTGGGGGACCGAGTTGCATTCCCGGTTGTTGACTATTTTGTTAAAGTTAATTGGAAAAAGTATGGGTTGCAAAAGACGATGATGAATGCCAATGGTTTTTTCTTCTTTAAGTTTAATGATGAAGGCGGAATGTTGAATGTCCTCAAAGATGGTCCGTGGATTATCAGGTCGCAACCGTTGTTCCTAAACACATGGACTCCTACGACCAAGCTGGAAAAGAAAGAAGTAAAGAAGGTACAAGTTTGGGTTAAAATTCATGAGGTTCCTATTGCGGCTTACACGGAAGATGGCCTTAGTCTGATAGCTACAACAATTGGGGAGCCAAAGATGCTTGATTCTTTTACAACATCTATGTGTACGGATTCGTGGAGCCGTAGCAGTTATGCTAGAGCTTTGGTGGAAATTTCGGCTAATAAAGAGTTTCGTGAAGAGATTACAATGGCGATACCTGAACCGGAAGGGGAGGGTTTTTATTAAAGAAACTATGTATGTGGAGTATGAGTGGAGCCCGCACCGCTGTCCTACATGTTGTGTGTTTGGTCATGCAGTTGAGATGTGTCCGAAAAGTCCAATGAAAAATGTTAGGCAGGACATGCCAAATCGTAATATTCAAAAGAATAGGCAAATGAAAAAGGTTCCGAATGTCGATCAGGATGGTTATACTGAAGTTCATGGTAAGAAAGTTGCTAGAAAGGTGGGCATTCCGGTGAATAAACAGAAAAACAAGTTTGAATATCGGCCGGTGGTTTCAAAACCTCAGCCGAAAGGCGATAATGGGTCAACTTCATCGGCCATTAAATTGAATAACCCTTTTGATGTCTTAAATCAAGCTGATTCGGAGGAGGGTACTAGCAAGAAATCGTCGGGTAAGGTCCATGAGGATACGGATGATGAGGTTGAAGAAGTATATAATGAAATGGATGTTTTTATGCAGCAAGGTGCGCTAAAGATACAGAGTAAACAAGGGGCAAGCACTCCTTCTCAGGTAGTTGCTAATGGTTAGTCTCGCGGTTTGGAACATAAGGGGGTTGAACCGCCCGCTTAAACAAATGGAGGTTCGGCAGGCAGTGAAGGATTATAAGTTGAGTTTGTGTGCTATTTTAGAGTCCCATGTGAATGTTGCTAAATTGGCGAGTGTGTGTAAGTCCGTTTTTCGCTCGTGGGATTGGACTTCGAATGGTGGGTGTTGTGACAAAGGCACTAGAATCATTATTGGGTGGAATCCGGCCATCTTTGATGTGATGATCTTGGCTCAGTCGTCTCAGGTTATGCACCTCCAACTCGTGTTTAAATTGGATAAGAGGATGGTTTTTTGTTCTATTGTTTATGCAGCCAACTATTATGTGACCCGTAGAGATTTATGGCACCAACTTTCTATGCACAAAACCCTTGTTGCTGATAGTCCATGGTTTATTATGGGTGATTTTAATTTGGCGCTAAATATAGAGGATAAATCTATGGGAACGTCTTCCATATCTATTGGAATGAAGGAGTTCCAATCTTGTGTAGATGACATTGAAGTGGTTGATATTAATCGGTCAGGTATTCACTTTACTTGGAACCAAAAGCCAAAGCAAGGGGTTAGGTTACTAAAGAAGATTGATCGGGTGATGGGGAACACTCTTTTTCTGGCTGAATACCCGAACTCGGTTGCTATTTTCAAGCCGTATCGGCTTTCGGATCATTGCCCATGTATTCTATCTATCCCGGAAGCTATGAAAATGAAGCCGAGGTCGTTTAAATTTGCAAATTTTCTGGTTTTTAAACCAGAATTTTTAGAGATTGTCAATAAGTGTTGGGATACGCATGTTGACGGTGTGCATCAATTTAGAGTTGTCAAAAAACTCCGTTTGTTGAAAAACCCGCTGAGGTCGTTGCTTTTTAAGCAGGGGAATCTCCATAAGAAAGTCGATAGCCTTAGATTGAAGTTGGATGTGATTCAACAAAATATTGATCAGAATCCGTTTAATGTTGATCTACGGGCCGATGAGGCTTCTACTAGCCGTGATTTACAAGTGGCTTTATTGGATGAGGAGCGGTTCCTGAAACAAAAAATCTAAAGTGGATTGGTTAGCTGCGGGTGATATGAACACGGCTTTTTTTCATTCTTCTTTGAAAGCCAGAAACCATTTTTCCAGAATTGATGTTATTACTGATTCGGGAGGTATTCCCTATGAGGGTGACATGGTATATAAAGCGTTTGTTCAGCACTATGAAAAGTTTTTTGGTTCTCAAGGTGACATTTCGCTTCAGCCGGCTCCGGATTTATTCCCGAAAATGCTATCTGATAATGTGGCTTCTCATATGGTTCGGCAAGTAACGACGGAGGAGGTCAGGAAAGCAATGTTTTCTATTGGTAACGACAAAGCCCCTGGGCCGTATGGGTATACGACAGCCTTTTTTAAAAGTGCTTGGTCATTAGTTGGTAATGATGTCTCTAATGCGATTAAAGACTTCTTTGAAACGGGTAACCTGCTTCGGGAATTGAATCATACTCTCATTGTGCTTATTCCAAAGGTTTCGACCCCTATGCTTGTTACTGATTTTCGCCCGATTGCTTGTTGTAATGTTTTTTACAAATGCATTAGTAAGATTGTTGCTGACAGAATCAAAGGAGCTCTTAATGATATTGTTAGTATCAACCAATCTGCCTTTGTTCCTGGTCGGAAGATATCGGATAATATTCTGTTAACCCAAGAGTTAATTCATAATTATCATAGAGATGCGGGTCCTCCAAGGTGTGCGTTTAAAGTAGATATTCAGAAAGCTTATGATACTGTGGATTGGGGGTTTCTTAAAAGTGTGCTGATTGGGTTTGGTTTTCATAGTAAAATGGTGGAGTGGATTATGGTATGTGTGTCTACTACCTCTTTCTCAGTTTGTGTGAATGGCTCAGTGCATGGTTTCTTCAGAGGCAACCGTGGGCTAAGGCAAGGGGATCCAATGTCCCCATATTTATTTACTCTAGTTATGGAGGTCTTAACGAGCATTTTGCAACATTCGGTTCGAATTGATTCTTCGTTTAAATTCCATAATAGATGTGAAAAGCAGCAGATTATTAATCTTTGCTTTGCAGATGATTTATTTCTTTTCGCTAGAGGGGAGGTAAATTCGGCTAATTGTATTATGTCTTCTCTCTCAAAGTTCACCAAGATGTCGGGGTTAGTGCCTAGCAACCAGAAAAGCACGGTTTTCTTTTGCAATGTTAACAATCAAACTAAACAAGCTATTCTAGATATCATGCCTTTTATGGAAGGAAAGTTGCCTGTGAAGTATTTGGGGGTTCCCCTAATTTCGGCTAGGCTTGGGTACAATGACTGTTGCGTGCTAGTGGAAAGATTAGAGAAACGTATTTTGCACTGGAGGAACAAGCTTTTATCATTTGCGGGAAGACTTCAGCTTATTATTTCAGTGCTCTCTTCTATGCATATTTATTGGTCCTCGGTTTTTGTCTTGCCGGCTCGGATTGTTAAAGAGCTTGAAGCTAAAATGAGAAACTTTCTATGGTCTCAAGACTCTGCGTTCAATAAAGGTAAATCTAAAGTTTCTTGGAATTCGGTTTGTATGCCTAAGTATGAAGGTGGTCTGGGTATTAGACGTGTTGGGGATATGAATAAAGCGCTGATGTCGTCTCATATTTGGAGCATTGTCTCCAAGCGAGAATCCTTGTGGGTTGATTGGGTGCATTCGTATCGTTTAAAGGGCAAGAGTTTCTGGGTATGCAAAACGCCCTCGAATAGCTGTTGGTCTTGGCGAAAACTCACTCAGATGCGTCCGTTGGTTAGAAAACATATATGGTCGGATTTAGGAAATGGTGCTAACACTTCAGCCTGGTACGATAACTGGACCGAATTGGGGCCTCTTGGTGATTTTCTATCGTCTAGAGTAATCACTGATGCTGATTTTAGGTTGGATGATTCGGTGGCCGATGTGTATTCGAATGGAGGATGGAGATGGCCTACGGCTTGGAGGGACTTATTCCCTATCCTTATTCAGATTGATCAAGTTCTATTGGATCCCCTGAAAACCGATAGGCTGCTATGGAAGGATGGTGATGATCTTAATGGGTTTTCGTCTTCGGGGGTTTGGCACTCGTTGCGACATAGAGAGCCGGAAGTTGATTGGTGTAGCATTGTGTGGTTCGCCCAGTGTATTCCTAGACATGCTTTCATGATGTGGTTGATTATGAAACGTAAGCTCCTTACGCAAGATAAGATTCTGCAATGGGATCTGTCTCGTAGGAAAAACATGAATATGATGTGCTGTTTATTGTGCTTTGAAAATGTTGATTCTCACCCTCACTTGTTTTTTGAATGCAAGTACTCATCGCAAGTGTGGGCTCAAATTAGGAATAGGGGGGATGAACTCGGTTTGTCCGAAATGGTCGGAGATTATTGACTGGCTTTGTGCTCGTGCTCATCAAAAAAGGGCTGAAACTTATGTTGCTAAGCTTCTCGTTGCGGCTGCAGCTTACAATATTTGGCAAGAGAGGAATGCCAGGTTGTTTAAAAATCAATTGAGACCTCCTGAGACGGTTAGTGATGTTATTACAAAAACAGTGCGATACAAGTTGATGGGAGCAAAGTTGAAGGATACCGTTAGGGTGCGGAAGCTTCTTGAAGAATGGGAGATCCACGTGTATGAAAAGAGCGATGATGGGGGCTGATTAGTTTTTCGATGTTTGGTTGTTCGGTCTAGAGTTTTGTCTAGTTGTTGTTTTCCTTTAGTTGGTTGGATGCTTTGTTTGTTGTTTTGGCTTTTCGGGTTTACTTTCATGAGGCATGTCTCATGATTGAACTAGTGTAGACTCTCTACACTACTTGTTTCTTTTTGGTTGTGAATATATAGAATCACCGGGGTAACCCTTTACCCAAAAAAAAAACTTGCTATCTGGGATGTTGGAGTTGTCATGGGTCGAGATACGTGGAATTATGAGACGAGTCTAATGGTTATCATACATATGGGTTATGAAACACTTAGCTAATGATTTATGCTTCCGCTGAATACGATGATTTGTAATTATTGAATTATAACACTTTATATTAATGAAAGTTTTATTCTAAATCTCGTATGAGTTCAATGTGATTGGTGGCTAGATCCTGATACGTCACACACCACGCGGGGGTTTCCGCTTGGGGTATTTTTGGGGGTGTGACAGTTTGGTATCAGAGCCACTGGCTATAGTGAACTTGGTTTTAAAACGTTTTTGTAAAACCAGACTATAACCGAACAGTTCTGAATATGTGAATACGACCATGACACTCAGCTCCAGACTGCAAGGTTCGTCTCTCGTATACTCAATGTACTGCATAACTAGTGAACACTTACATATGATATTGCATGTGATCGCACGTTTAACACAACAGTATGAATTCATGTATTACTTGCATGTGTTATGTGACTGATAGGGTGGTATTTCCCTAAACATTCATGACTTACGTTTCGTGATGCTCTTTGTTTGCCACTCGAGGTTGAGGAACCATTTGACATGAGTTAGGAGGAGCTGAGATGAGCATGCAAATCACAATATTATTGTGGGTGCACACATAATAATAATGTGGGGTGCATGCGAGTCCCAGTGAGGCTTAACAAGTGAAAAGGGGTTCCGTTCCGTTATTTGATCGAGGTGAAACACAACAGTCTATAGAAGTCGTAGCAGTGATTGTCTCCTACTCGAACGTGATCTTTTCACTCCTCTCTGAATCCTTTCGAATCTCGATGCTATCGAGTATTACCTGAACACCCATTTAAATGCCTAGCGAACTGTGTAGAATGTTAGGTGCTAGTACGAACGTCTCTGAGTTGGATGTCACAGCGTCGAATGATTGGTCTATACCTTTCTCACTTTACTTCGTTTGCTGGGACTTAACGTATTGACGCCTTAGATCCCGAAGTGTGATCACTTCTGCAACACTCTAGCAGCATACCGTGTATTACTCAAACGACATGCAAGATCGATGGATAAGAAGATGAGCATTGTGCCTTACCAACCTTAGTATTAGAACGACAACGATTACCGGCAACGAACACCAGCAGATTGACTTCAACCGAATTCCTAACCCTAGTCAGCGACTTATGGGAGTCAACTCTTACAAATCAATCGGGGCATAAGAGATGACAACGGATTATAGTGTGGAATGTGTGACTACCATCACAGTGAGTAGCGCGATAGGACGTGGCACAGAATGTGACAAGGTGGACTCGGTGGGTGAAAGATCGTAGGGCTCCATTTCAAGCAACGACAATAGAGGCAACCGTCACGGCAACATCAAACTACTCGTAATTGTAGCCAACAGTATGGAAATGAAGGTGTCTACGACATGGATTGGCCGTTGTTAAATCAAGACGACAACAACCAAGAGAATGACGACAGTACTGGAAATTTTCGTAGCAAAAACAACAACATCGGAAGTGATGCTAATGGAAGGGCATTTAGAATTGGCGTGGGCGACGCCAGGATTATAGCAACATGGTAGCTTGCATGGGAAGCTAATCGCTTCATCTCTATTCTGCCTAACCGAACCTGTTGTGGAATCGGCTGGTGGCCAGTCAATTGAAACTTCATATGTATGTAGGGATGCAAACTCGACCTTGTGGGACAAGTGTTCGACATCGACCTTCTTTCTACTACCCTTGATAGTTGTGATGCAATAGTCGGTATGGATTGATTATCCAGATATCATGCAGATATACCCTGGGAGGAGAAAGTTGTCGTCAGTCATGAAGTATCCGAGTGGTGCAGAGGTTAGCATCAAGTCAGCAATGAAGGCCAGAAGTGTCCACGAAAGGATTACCCCGCTATGTTAGCACTCACTACTGATGTTAAGACTAAGGAAAAAAAGGATCGAGGATCCACCAATTGTTCGTGATTTCTCCCTATGAGCTACCAGAAGAACTATCAGGTTTACCTTCACATCGTCAGGTGGAATATCAGATCGATATCATGTCAGAAGCAGCCCTTATTACTAGTACTCCTTACTGTCTCACATCATGAAGGTTGCAGGAACTGCCTAATCAACTTCAGGAACTGTTGGACAGGAGTTTTGTCGGACCTAGCTTTTTGCTTTGGGGAGCCCCAGTTATATCCGGGAAGATAAGTTGTATCGTTGGACATGTGTTGTCACACCCCCAAAATCCACACGCGGAGTACCACCGCTTGGAGGCGTGACATGACCAGGATCAAGCCACCAATCATATTGAACATAAGTATAAATATCAAAAGTCATTCATCAATACAATAGGTGTTTCCCAAAACCAAATATAAACAAGTGTGTAGCGGAAGCATTTAAAGTAAAACCCAACATAAGTTTAAGTACAAAATGTCATAATGTTTAACAACACATTTCACGATCCATGTCCACAACGACTGTGCCTCCCGTGCAAGCTCCAAAAGTACCTATGGTCCTGCAAGGCATGTAACAGAGAGTCAACAACTAGTTGAGCGAGTTCACAGTTGGTTATTTAGTTATAATGTTCATTTCGTAAATCGTATGTTCGATTTGTAATCATGTATCGTATGTAATAGCATCGCGGCCCTCAAGGCATGTTTGCGAAGTTTAGTGGGGGTTTCCCAAGTTTTCTAGACTAGGTATATTTGTATCGCGGCCCTCCAGGCATGTTTGCGAAGATTAAAGTATAGTTCGCGGCCATTCCAGGCATGTTTGCGAAGATTGTTCTAGTATCGCGGCCGATCCCGGTATGGTTGCGAAGAGATGTATATGTATCACTAGTCTAGTAGTATCTACCATTGACCTTCCTCTCCCGAGGCCAATGGTATGTAATTCCGATAACTCTTAAGCATAAATAATCAATTAATCAACCCATTCCCAACCCCGGGAATCCCATGCCTTGGTAGAAGTGTGAACTCACCTTGTTTGCTCGGTATGCTAAGTTAAGTGCTCACAATAAATCAGTCAAGTCCTATAGTGCACGTATACTCAATCAGTTCACTTTCGTAATATTTCACATGGAACTAGTGTCACAGTACTATCATAGAGTGTTTGACAGTTCATAACACGCAACACAAGCAGTTAATTTCATCTATACATGTAACAGAGTTGGCATCTAGCAAATCTAAC